>VYZT01030950.1:0-59024 GCA_013400735.1 Pomatostomus ruficeps | reverse complement strand
CGGGGCGCCGGGAATGCGCGGCGGGGGCAGGGCGGAGCGCCGACCCCTGCCCGGGGCACCGGGAGCGGCCCTGCCCTCGGCCCGCCAGCGACGTGGCCCCTTTTTTCCTTTCTTTCTTTTTTTTTCCCCTTCTTTTTCTTCCTCTCCCTAACGGGGAAATTGTGCTGGGAGAGCAAATTTTTGAAATATCTGGCGCTTTATTTTTTTATCTTTTTTCCGTCGGGACGGGCAATGGCTCGCTGTAAGCCAAAGGAGTCTGGAGGCGTTTATAGCAAAGCTGGTGGATGCTTTTCGTTTTCAAAGTCAGAGTCTCCTGAAGAAATATGAAACACTTCTCAGTAATGAAAGGCATGTGTTCTGGGAGGGAAACTTTCCCCATCTGCCTCGTAACACAGGAAGAACAGACGTGAGGGCTAATATTTACGAGGAAAAGGTGCCTGTTGTGCTAAGCTGCTCAGTTTTGGTTTTCTCAAGTTTTTCCCGTTTAGAAACACTTTGTCATCACTTTTATGATTTTCAAAGTGGTGGAATTATTGTACTGCTTGTACAAAAAAGGGCAATATTTCTAAAATAACACAGCCTTAAAAGCATGGACTTGCCACTGGAACAGGTCTAACACATCGTGCAACTTAAAAAGTTGACTCTGAAGCTGGCCAGGTTTAAAAGAGGCATGTCTTTTAAATAATATGAAAATCTTTCTCGATATAAATAGATATCACACTTGTTAAGACGAGAGAAGGTTATGTGGCTTGTTTTGCTGTAATTGCAAGGTGGAATTGCAAAGTAGCTTTGTAGCCATAAGAATTGTATGTGGGAACAGAAGAAACTTGCTTAAAGACTATGTTTAATGTAAACCTCACTTCAATCTACTTGAGGTGTTTGGAATTGCTTAATTTATCTGCATTAGTTGTAGAGTGTCGTGGGTGCTCTTATAGGTACTGACTTTAACCAGTAAACAGAAATTAGAGCAGTTAATTTGTGTTAAATTCTGAAGTTTTCTTCCCTTCCCCCAGCACACACTCCCTGGAAGGCCTGCAGATTAATTACAAAAACAACTGCTTTGACCATGTTTCCTCTTGATATTTTTAAACTGCAAACAGAAATAAAGCAGAAATAATGGAAAAATAATTGAAGTGCATTAGAGTAATGCCTGTTGAAATTCATAGTGGGAGTGTTCAAAGTGGTAAAGGTGCTACCACTTCAGTTGGTCTAACCAAATACAAACATACACAGGAGAACCCGTTTCAACCTGTATTTTAAAGTTCTTAATAACTTTTATTTTTAGGTAAAGTAATTGAATTTGAAGACTTGCTGCAGATGTGTCTGCAACCCACATTAACTTTTTAGCTGTTGTGTTCTAATTTGGTTTTTGGTTGTTGTTTTTTTTTTTCCCCTGTGGTGTTTACGCTATAGTGTAAACACTGAGAATTTCTCCTGGTGTTGAGAGAACAACAGCAGGCGTTGTGGGAGCTGCTGGAAGCGTACATGAGTCTGCCACCTGCAGTTTGCTGCTTTGAAATGAATCGCTTAACCTGACATGGCAAAATGTTCAGTAGCTTTCTGGTTTATTTTTTTTTTTCCTAAAGGAAAGGAATACAGGTAGTTGCTTAGTTTATACTCCCTCGAAATTGTGCATTTTTATGGTGGAACTTTCAGAGCAGAGCAACATCATTCAAGATAAGTGCACTCAGATTTGCAGATAAACTTTGATACTAAAATATTTTTTCATTCTCTTCACTTTTCTATGTCTTTCTTTTTATTGCCTTTCATACTAATAGGTACCAGGCTGAAAAGCCCACATAACTTCTTTGAGGATATTTTCCTTTCTGAGACAAATTGTGACAGGCCGTGGTTTCTTGCTTGGCACACTGCACAAAGAAAATTCATCCTATCAGATCAAGACTGTGTATTATCTTAAGATGAGACAGTATGCTGAATACAGCTTGGTGGTTCATGCAAGAGGGGATGTTGATCATAGTCTGTATCACATCAAGTGTTTTTGCAATTGTTTTCAGTTGTAGTAACATTTCATGGTAAAGAATAGGTCTTGGTAAATGTACAGAATGCAATTTTTAAAGTTTGCAGAATAAGTATTCATGGAAGAAACTTCTCTCATGAAGCAAGCATGCATCATGATTCGCTTTTGAAATAATTTTGGCATGCCATTGATTTTTTTTTTTTATGCAACAGTCTATCTGCTGTACAAATTTAAATAACTTCAAATAGTCAAAAGCCTTTCTAGTACCCAGTTTAGCATTTTTATGTAAAGCAGTATCATCTTGAAAGAAGTTTTGGATCTTGTCGGTACAAAAGTATTGCTTCACATGTATTTCTATACTAATCAGCGTTTTTCCTTCTCCTCCACCTCCTTCCCCCTCCCCAATTTTTAAGGGTTTTGCCTTTGGCTTGTCCAATGGACGTCAAGTGACAGTGAGTGTTAACTGCGGGAGCTCTGCAAGCACAGCGGCTGCTGGGATGTTGCGGCAGAACGGCGGGAGCAACAAGCGTGGTTTGGGATTAGCCCGACTGTCTACCTCCAACTTCTTCACCATCTCAAATTCAGCAAATTGGGGAATGGGGCGCAGCACCAAGAGCAGCTCTCTGAGCAGCATTAGCTCCAACTCTGACTGCTATGATAATCCTGTTGTGGATCCAGAATATATCATGCAACTGGTGAATGATGTCAGAAAATTTGCAGATGTGCTACTCTATTTGAAGGAAGCCTTTCTTTCAGAAGGTGTGTCTGTTGTTCTTAATTCTTAGGTTGTCTGAAACTCTAACAACTCTATTTGTATGTTTTGACTCGTGTTTGCTGTGGTCGTTTCCCCCTGCCCTTTACCTTCACCATTTATCCTCCCTTCCTCTTCCCTCCCCACCCCCAGCATGATGACTACGGGAAGTAATGGTTTTTAGTTTGGGTTCTCTATTTCCTCACCAGAGCAGTGCAATCTCTTTCATAATCATAACAAGTGAAAATAAGCTCTTAGCAGGCTGTCTAGGCTGACACTTAAATTTGCAAGACCATCAACTGATCAGTTTTTTAATCACTTGAATGTTTTTTGTAATTCTAGACAATTCTGTTACTATTTTGGTGATGTTTCAGTTTTCTAGGCTGGTTTGGTTTTTGAAAGTCTTACACACCAGTAGTTTGGGTTTTAAGGTAGAATGTAACTACACTGTCTTCCTTTGCAAGAGAAGTATTTACCGTCTTCTGCCAGCAGGTGGAAAATGCAGATTTTCTTGTTTGCGAGAGGTATGCGTTATTGTGTTTCTGTTCCTTTCAGGGAAATAGCAATAGTCCAGTTTTGGTCATCAGTAGGAAAGCCTTTATCTAAATTTTGTGAGATTAATTGCTGAAGTGGCATCCAGAGCAGTTTTGTATACGATGTCCTGAGTGCTGAACATTTGCAATTGCCTCTGTGTTCAAATGAGTGTGCACACAGCTGAAATACTGCTGCTATAAGGTGTGTGAACAATTCTTAAAAGAGCAATAATTTGACACTGGTGATCGCTTTGTGTCCTCACAGTTCTTGCGGAGTACAGAGGATGAGCAGAGTTATTTGTGAGGTTGGGTGTCTGGTGGCTACTGAGAATGAAATGGGCATCCTGTAGGAAAGAACTATCAAAACACTGAAGCGTTCCCGTTGCCATGCAGCAGTAGATAATTAATTGTCAATTTAAAATTTTGAACTCAGAAGATCTAGAAAAACTAACATGGAAGACGGGAGTTGTCATCTTGTTTTATACTATGGTACAGAATTAATTTGTGGAAGTGTTGTGCATTTAAAGGATTGACAATTTGTAAAAGAAGGATGCTTCTCTTCCACAGTTGGGAGTATTCTTTTTGACCTTTGTCCCCATAAGATAGTGATCTGTGTCATGTTGGCCTTGCTTACTGCTGGCTGGAGACAACCCCCTAGAAGCTGCATAGTTTGGTTTGCATTTTCTTATGTTTGGAAATGTTCACAATTGTCTGTCCAAAAACTAAAAAAAAACTTACTAAGGTGGTTGAACAGACTTCTTGCACATCAAATTCTGGTTTGTAATGCTTGCAACTTACCACCGTCTTGAAATTAGTTACATCAGTTATCCCAGGATGGAATCAGGTGCGGGGGATAGGAAATTAATTTCTTCCTTTTTGGAAGGATTGTATTAGTGAGTGTTTATATTTGCTGGGTAAGCATTCCTAGTGCCTGCTGTAGGTCTTTCAGCTTCTAACCACTGTTCCCTCAGCTTCTACATCAACTGTTAGTTGTATTGCCTCTCTGTCAGATTTGTCTAAACTCCTGATGCACAGAAGCTTCATGCTTGACCATGTGGGTCCCAATTGTCCCTATTCTGCTGCTGGAGCTGCAGTGGTTGGCAGCTGATTGCCAAGGGTGTGTGCCTTTGGTGTCATACTGACTGATGCTTGTGTTCACTGTTTGTGGTACCTGAGATATTGTGGAAGAGCCCAGCAGTTATTCACCTGTGGTTCACTTAACATTCATCTGATGTAGTGATCCACTTTTGGATGAAAAGTCTAAGAGATTTTGGGCTATAACATGTGTTTGTGTCTGAACTAGAACATAAGACCCTTGGGGTTACAGACTTGAACTGTGTTTTGTTATGGTACCAATGCAAGTGGATTTGTAACATGAAGAATAAGTTGAAATATCTCGAGGGGAGTATTACGTAAATGAAATGTTCTGTAGATTTCAAGGCTACTTCTCTTTGCATTCCTTATGCTAACATGACTTAATTTCTTACAGTAGTCTCATTGTCATAATGCTAAATAAATTTTTGATACCCTCTAACAAAGGGAAACCCAAACCAACAACCGACCAACCAAAGCACCCCAAACCAGCAAACAAAACACTTTCAATGTAACCGTAGAGTTTGAAAGTTTGACAGCTGTTTGGACAGGAGGGAGCTGCAGTTGTCTCTTGTGTTCAGTGAAACACGGTATGTTCCATACCCTTCAGATCTTGCTGTCCTTTAGGCCTTGTATTCATTGGATGTAACATTCTGTTATTGGTGATCCAGTCTGAGGCATAAGATCAAGATACTTTACCATTGCCTTCATTAAAGGAGAGCTCTAGGCATTTTTTGAACCTAGGTCAATGAATCCAGTGCCGTTTCACAAATTTTGTATTTAATTCTACTTGATGACAGGCTGAAACCATAGTGGTGGTTAGTGCAACTGATGCAGTTAGTGCATCAGTCTCATGGTCTTCAGCTAAATTTCCAGATGAGCAAGATGCTCATGTGGCTAGTACTAGTAAGGACAGTTGTGGTCATTGTGGTTTTGTGTTTGAACTGAAAGGTTGTCTTCAGTTGTAGCATTTGAGAAGTCTCAAAATAAGTCAATCTTCTTTCTTTTCTGATAAGAAGAAAATAAAAGAATTCCCTAGCAGTCCCTGCCTGGAAGGCGAGACTTGAGAGTGTATGTTGAATTAATACCTAGAAGACTTGGATAATTTCCTATAATTTGCACTATTCTCAGTGCTGTTCATTTGACTGTTCTGTTTTATTGATGGCATTGTTTTCCTGACGTGCCCCAGGTTTACTTCTTTGTCTTTTAATGTACTTCCCGAGTACAAACTGTTAAGACATAATGGCTTGAAAGCTGGTGAGTTTTCTCTGTGCTTTGATTTCCAATAGTAACATTTCAGCTGTTGGCTGAGTGTGAGAATTTTATTGTTGCCTTCAACTTACACCCCTCTTTGGAAAGGTGGGACCCACAGGGAAGTACAGTCTAAAGGCTGGAGCCAGTCTGTGGTTTTCAGAGTAGTGGCACTCAGGATGAGGAGTAACTTCCTATGGTAGAAGCAGTTTTAGGAACTGAGAGGTGGTTTGGTTCCCATGGGGACCTGCTGAGGGCTTAAGAACCTGACCACAGTATTGAAAATATTAAAGATTTTGAAGTGTGTGAGATATGTTTAAGGTAAATCTTGTAGGATTAACCTTAACCTTGAAAAGGTCAGTTCTTGTCCCAAACATACAGTACCTAACTCTTACAAACTCGTATTAGAGATTCTGCCAGTTTAAAAAAAGTATTACTGATTGCATTGATATGCAATGTTGAGAATCTATGTAATAGGCATTTATGTATGAGATTGGTGACTACAATCCAAGCTTTTACTGCATATAATAAATTTTACTGTTGCTTTAAGTAAATAATGCTACTGTGTGGTCTTTGCTCAAATGAGATTCATTTTCTCAGGTTTAAAAAGACTACACAAAAGAATATTTAGGGCATAGTAGAATATCTTCTAATTATGAGCTGAGAGTAAGTATTTAATCTTTAAACAGTGCATAGTAGTTTTTGCTGGTATTGCATTAAAGGGGGGGAAGCATTCCTGTTTCCCTACTCTGAAGGTAGTTAGCTACTAGTTTTATGACATCTGCTGCTTGCTTTTTTTTTCTTTTTTTTTTTCTTTTTTTTATGAAATAGAATATATAAGGTCTGCCCTTGAGACTGTGGGAAATACTGTGTTTCATTATGAATAGCTCTAAGGATAAAATTTGCATGTGGTTTAAAAGTGCAGGAGTAATTACATAAGTAATGTAATTACTACATATGTAGTCTTGACTGTACTTTAGAATATATTTTGGAATTTTTGCTTACTTTATCACAAACTTTGAAGTAATCTTCAAAGTGTGATATTGTGTCCTTCATGTGGGTAATTCTGCATCCTTTTAATGAGCAGAAACTTTTTTCTTCAATTTCATCCTATCTTGAACTAATGTAAATTGTAGTTCATTCTAAAATATTAGTATATTCTTTTTTCCTAGGTATCTTAGAAACCAGAGTGGCAAGATAAAGCTATTATCTTTCATCACACGTTTCTCTGAGGATCAGAATGTCTGATTTTTTTTTAGAGTTTGATAGATTTTTGGTTTGGGGTTTGTTGTTTGTTTTTGTTGGGGGTTGTTTTGGTTTTGGTTTAGTTTTTGTTTTTTTAATCTGAAGCAGAGGTAAAAGTACTGCTGAAGCTGGATGGCCTGGTCAGGAATGTTTGCATTCTCTTTCTTGTAGCACCAATACTTTCAAAAGCATCAGGAATGCAACCTAACTTGAAACCTCTCAGGTTGTTATTTTTGAAGGATAAGATATTCACCCCAGTGGGACAATTCCAAAGGTGTCTCAAGGTAAATAGTTTCCTCAAAACGAGGAACTTGTAATCTCTAGTGACTTCAAAACCTTCTTTTAGCACCATGGAGATTGTTGTTAATCGCAGGCTACACTAAAAGCCAGAAGCCATTTACTGAATATAGTGCCTGAGGCTCAAAGGTGAAAGGTTTCTCTTCAGCCCTTCCTGGCTTGATAATGTATATTGTCCCTATTTTTAGTATGATTAAGGTACTGCAGTATTTTTAGCATTTCATTTTTATTTCTTTATTTTTTTATGGTCTAAAATACTAATGTCCTTTTTTCTGAGGCAGTGTTCTTGAAAGTCAGTTTGTCCTGTTTTGCTAGGGAAATCTGAAGTTCATTAGTTACTGCAATGAAGATTACAGATTGAATTTATGATAATTTTTAATACTAGGTGTAATTTTGCTGTTTGTTCTTTATTCCAATTTTGATGTTTCTCAATGAAAGGTGCTGTCTTTGATACACCTTAAACTAGATGTATTTACCTGTCTAATGACACCTCATACTGTGAGTGCTTGGTAGGTGGGCAAACTGCTCTAAACAAGGATCTGATAAAATATTTACTGTTCTTCGCAACAGTTTCTGGAAGGAATGTTTGGGGGAGTTTTTAATATTTGTTTTGTTGTACAGGCAGTTGGACTGATCTCTTTAGACTTTTTGTGGAAGATGATGCTAGTTTCCTGCTGGATAGTATTTTGTGTGATAAATAAAAAACTCTTATGAGAGAAGAGAAAGTAAAATGTTGTCAGGGCAGCTAACTTTTGGGAACTGTGAAAACCTAGTGATTATCAAGTGTGTAAACAACCTGCTTGTGAATTATTAAATGACCTTTGAGAATCGTTAGAAAAAGGCAGAAGAATCCATGTAAAGGGTAGCACATTGTTTCTCTTATTCCATGTAGCACCAAAAAAAAGGAAAACAAATTGTCTAGTAACAAATAATATTACAGAATTAAAAATACTTGAGGATGTTGACAGACAGTCTAAAGTGGAATTTTAATGTTTATCACTTCCAGAATCTGTCAAAGTGTAATATGCTTGCAATATCTGAGGAATAATTCTGTGATTTACTATTAAAATATACTGGTTTTGTATTTCGTAGCTCTGTTCAAATTTGATCCACAAGGAACTGCATGTTTAAAATGCATTTGCCTGTGATAAGATTGTTCATCCTCTCGCTGAACCAAATTAGGCATTAAAAGGTGAATTCTGACAAGTTGTATTTGCTGCTTTGGATGTTATTGCTCCTATGACAGAGTTAGCAGGAGTGTCCTTGTGAGCTGCAGTGGCAGGGAGGGCAGGACTAAACGAGGCTGGGGCAGCTGGAAGGAATAGCTTTTGATGGTGCACCTGCTGAAATTGCCTTTTTTTCCCCCCTCTCCATCAGCAGCTAAATTGTTGATACAGTTCTGTAACTGTTTAAAATCTACAAGATTCATCTAAAACTGCTGTTTTCTTATTATAAAACTTGTTATGTTTGGGGCTTTGTTTTAAACATGCCAACAGTCTCTTTCCTCAGCAGGTTATAAAGAAACTTCTGCATGAGCTGCTGTGATCTCACTGCTTCTTTCTGACACTGGCAGTAGTTCTCTGGTGACTGCATAGGGAGCCAAGTTTTGGGGGCAGATCTGCCTGAAAGCTCGTCTTAGGAAGAAAGGAACTAGTTTTTAGCCAGACCACTTCCATGAGCTGGCTGTAAGGCTGTACTGAGTACCAGCCAAGAGGGAGAATGTGGCTGGCAACGGAACAAATGTCCAGAGGTTACAATGGACAAGCCTGTGAGGCTCTAGGTAGAGTTGGTGTGGCCCTCCAGTCTGGCATCACAGCATACACTGCTAAAACCTGTCCCAATTCTTTTGTCCCCTTTATTGAATGCTAAGTTTGACAGGGGTATGTGAAAGGTGGGATGGTGGTGGGGAGAACAGCAAGCAGAGAATATCCTTTGTAGTTCAAAAATTAATTGGTCACCTTAGCACTGAGCTTTCAACACACTTGAATTTGACAGTCATCTTTAAACTTGCCTTTCTGAAACCTACTTCTTACATGCAAAGTTATATCTGCTTCCAGTCTTTCTGACCTGGAAATTCCTTAGTACACCCTTTCACGTATCTCCAAGTACTAGTCACTGCTAAGTATCAATTCTGTCAATCTGAAACTCAAATTGTCCTTTCACAAATCTGAAATAGTCTTTCAAGCTAAAAGATGTAATGGATATAAACAAGGATGACAACAAAGTAAATACTTCCTTAAATATTTTTTAACAAGTAAAATTCTTCCTAAGAACTGAAAGGTAATAGTAGTGATGCTTTTTTAAGAGCTTCTTGTGGGTGTTTTTAATGGCAAAACTCAGAGAAAAAAAAATTAGACAGGCTGCTTCTCTTAGTGGAGCTGTAGGACCACAGCAAGCCAGAAACCTCCTGATCATTTTCCCATGCTTCCTTCACTTTCACACCATCCTTTTCTGGTCCCTCGCTTGGACAGAAAACACTGAGATCCCTGGCCCTGAGTCATGTTCCCATCCGGTTTCCTCAAACTTGAGAAGTTATGCAAAGAAAGTAGACGTTTGATGTACAGTCTGGATGAAGGCAAACCCACAGCAATGCAAAAAAAAGTGTTTTACAGTCAGTTTATTTGAGGCAGGCATAGCTATGAACCAGGAATTACCCATGCATAGCTATGAACCATAGCTTTTCCCCAGGAATGTTACACTTAATCTGGGAGAGCGAATTTTCCACCTTTCTTTTCATTTCACTCCAGATCATCCCACAGTGTGTTTTGCCCAAGCCTCTTGTTTCTATGAGTCTGCTGTCTGCAGCGTTTTGTCAGGGAGTCTTGGACTTTCAGACATTGTGACCAGAGCCAGAGGAGCTGGGTATTTTGTTTTGTTTTGTGAGTTTGCAATGGTAGTGCACTGCTTAATTCATCTGCAGTCATGGAACAATTCTTCTGTTTCCACTCTTCTGAACAAGAGGAAAAAACCAACCTCCTCTTGAAGCTGAGTTCAAGTAAATCTGTGTTCTTCATAGTCACGGTGTAAGCTGCCTGTTAAATGCTGGTTGCTAATGTTGGATAGTGAATGCTGTTTCTTCAGTTTCAGAGAAGATTGAAGTTAAATAATAACTTAGTGGACCAGGAGATAAGTTTGTGGCTGATAGTACTACCCCTCCCCCAGTTGCATACTCCACATTCCTTCAGAACAAATGTTCACTTGTTGCTATAGTGTCTAAGATCAGCAGTCAGGAGGGGAGTGTCTTGAAGGCCTGTGATTGTTTAAAATGTAAAATCTACCCTCATGTGCAGTCAGATATTTTTGTTGACTTAAATAATTAGCATATCTTTCTTTAGGAGAACTCTGAACTATTTGTAAGGAAGCACGGGCATTTTTCATTGTTATGTTGCTTTTGAAGTGCAAAAAATGTAACACAAAAAAACTTCATTCTTCCTCCTTTTTGCATTTCTGATGTGCAAAAGGAGCTCAAAACACTTAAAGAGCCTTAGCTCATGCGTTAATTAGAATTAGCTTCCCTTTCCATCACAGCAACTAGAGTAATGGAACTGAAATTACAAGATCAGCAAGATGAAAGGTGACCAGTGAGGAAGAGGATGAATAGTCAAATTTTCCTTTTTGAAACTAAGGCTAGACCTTTCAACAACAAAAATTCTTCTACTGTAGCTTGCAGCTTAAGGAACAGGAACACTTGAACCAAAAAATAACGTGTATCTCTCAAAGAACACTGTCCTGACATCTGAAAGATAAGATTTGATCCATACCCAGTCTTAGTCTTGTGTTCTAAACAGCAGTTCCCATGTACATGTAAGAGCTCTTGTGTTTAAAAACAAAACAAGAAGCACTCACCATGAATGAATTTCCCACTCTTGGTGAAATGTATTACAGCTGATCCACAAAAATGTTCCATTTTCTCATTTTGCTGATGCATCAATTTATCGAAGTTGCAACATAAAAGAACATCAATACAAATAATTTTTGTATGCCTGACAGCATAGCGTTACCAGTTGTGATTGTCATCTTAATGATCTTAACTTCATGAAGGTTTCATAGACTAAACCTTTCCTTTTCCACTGGTTTTGTTGGAAGTGTTTGTTCTTCCCATTTATGTAGCTAGGTCACAAAACTGAAGCTGACTTGTTACTTAACATTCTCTTGATCTAATCTGACACTTTTAGTGATTTGGTTGTTAGATCTAATGTCTTGGTAATGGATTAGAGTTGGAACAGAATGGCAGGGTAGGAGATTTGATACAGAGCATGGGCCTTGATTTTTGTAGGTAGCTGTTTCCCTTTTTTCAGGAAGATAGGGATTTTATGGGGACTTATTCCTTTGTCCGCCTAAAATGCCCCTTTTTATGGAAGATGCAGGTGACTCATGTAAGGCTGTAGAAAATAGTTGTGTTTGTGTTAAACTTTCATCTTAATAGCATTCATTACAGAGCAGTGTAACTGCAAAACCTAGGACTTGAGGAATTTTCTATTGTAGCGGCTGTGATTTAGCTGAACAAAGGATTTTTTCCTTCCCACCATTTTTTCTTCCTTTACTGCTTGAATAATTTCTTGGACTAATTTTTAAAAGTATGTAGGAATTGTTACTTGCCAATTACAGTTACTTTTAGTTGATAAACCAGTTTTAATCTTAAGTTAAGAAAACTTGCTTCTTCAGTCTTGTTTTCTTTGTCATGGCTGAACTGCCTCAGATATTTAAGCTATTTTAGTAATATAACATGTTCCCTTTTACAAACATGTTGATTATCTCTGCTGTGTATAACTTGGGTTCAGGGCCAACAGGTGGGTGTTGCAGCAGTTCATGATGTCAGTTCGAGTTCTTACCTATGAGACACAGAATGACTGTGGGATTGTGTGTGTTGCTACACGTACATGCTAAAGGGAAGGGGAGGTTCTTATTTTGGAAGCAGTCAGGTGTTCATCTAACTCTTGTAATGTCTCAATCCTTTCCCAGTTTTAGAAATCTGCAAGATGGGAAAGACCTAGTGAGAAAGTTTCAGCAAAGATGCATTAAAAAATGAAAGTGAAAAAATAATTGAAAACCTCAATTGCAGGATTGTAGGTTGCAGGAAGTGGATTTGTGTGCTGGAATTAAAGCACCTTCATGCCCTTTCAAAAAGAGGCTTTGACATCTTTAAGACTTGGGGCCAAATGTTAATTTTGTACTTAGCATTTCCAAGTTCTTCTCTAAGTATTGTATTAAACTTTTTCTATTTTATGCAGGTGTGATTGTCTTAGGGCTCCATGTTGTGAGGAAATGTAACATCTCAGTTAACATTCTGCTTTTGGAGTCCAGCTATATTCTTAGGTCTACTTTTAAAATCAGATGTCGCTGAAATAGTTGTGGACATGGTATTCCTGAAGCATTAGCTTAAAGACTGCTCAGTGTTCACAAATTCATCTGTTTTAGTGTTGATAGTGGTATGAATGGATTCTTTAGTAGAATGATTTTCTGTGGGGTTTCTGTTGTGGACTTTTTATTTAATTCATTGATTGTGTACAGGGTGTGCAAGGTATTTTGTACTTCCACAACTCTAGAACTGAAAGATCTGTCCAGAAGTTGTCCAGTGCTGACAACAAGTGGAAAAAATGTTTACTGGAATCACTCAAGTGGAGGTGCAGAGCAATGGAAGACTGGTGGTCAAAATGGGCGGTGGTCTCAACTCATGAGCAGGTTATCCACTCTCGAGAGAGGAGCAGTTGAAGGAGGCAGCTTGTTTGAGTGGTAGTTCTGTATGCTTTGTGCTGTGTTGAGTAAGCTGCAAATTGTTTATCTGGAAGCTTAGCAGCATACATGAATTGTGATAGTTGAGTGAAGACAGTTCGTAAAGGGCCTTTGGAAAGTGACTGTGATAAACAGCTTATGCCGGTGGTGAAGAAGGGAAAACTAACAGTAGAGTTCAGACTGCAGAGGGATCAGATTAAATGCTTTCTGGTATTCATGTTTAAGTCCTTGTGTTAAGGATCAGTAAACAAATTCGGCAAGCAATGGAGAACTCCTTCTAGCTGTAGTTGGCTTCAGATAATGACTGGACATGAGATTTAAGAGAAGGTGGCTGAGAACTTAACTTGGAAGAAAAGCAATAGGTCTGGAGTATAAAAATTTTTAATTTAGCATTGACTACCTGGAATGACAACTTCAGTGGTACTAGGAAGAAACAGCTGGGTAAATCCAGAACCACAAAGCAAATGAATTCAGGGGTGTTTTTCACCTTTCTATTGCAAGGTATTTATGAAGAAATACCACGTGGTTAAAAATTCATGGTGAGATGTACAGTGAGTTACTGTTGTTTTTTAGGAAGTGCAAGTGCCAGTGTGACATTGGTTCCTGCCTTAATGATAGTGTTACTGTTTTTTCTCTTTGTACAGAATCATCAAAAATGTTTTGGTGTGAAATAACTGATACAAAAATATTATATTGCAGTGTGGATTGACTGTTGCCGAGTCTAGTAAATGGGAAGATTTTTAAAGTATTTCCTTTGGTCCATTCAAACGGCTCTCTGTCACCTGTGTGAGTTATGCAGTCAGGCTTTATTCTCTTGGGTGGGTGTTTCAGCAGGACTTCAGTGAAGGAACTTCAAATGATCCTTAATCCTTTATGTTCACCAGTTTTTTAGACAACTAACGTTACTAGCTGCTGCTTTAGTGATTTGAATACCACTTAAAATCTAAGTTGATTTTAAAGTGTAACTTTTTTATTTTAATCAACAAACCAGAAATAGACTACAATCACATCCTATAGCTGTCCATAATTGTGTTAAAAGATCCTTTAAAATAAATGCACAAAGTAACACACCCCCTGTTTAACACCATATAATCTCATAATCCTGGCTTTGTGTGGTCTTTTGAAAACTAGGTGGGCAGGCAGCAGTAAAATAGCTTCTTCACTCAGTCAGTGGCTTAGGCTAAAAGTGGAAGGAGCAGGCATGTAGAACAAACAGCATTTTAGACTAAAATTAACATGAGTGAAAGGTTACGTATTGTTTGATAATCTCCTGATGTTGGTTACCAAAGGTTAAATTTGTTTTATTTAGAATGAATAAACCATAACTTTGATACTACCCTTCCTATGTTAGTTTGGTATGGTGTGATCAACTTGCTGGTGGTTCTTTCATTTTCTGATTTGTTCTTTTTTTCAGAAAACTTGTGCTGTAAATGTTGAGTGAATATTAGTTCTTACAGTCTCGGAACTTGAACCAGTATGCAAGGAACATAGTTGCTTAGAGCATAAGAGTTCTCATTTTATTTTAACAGTGTCTTCCATTGGCAGCTGTTCAGTCTAGTGACTGTTTGACTAAGTTTTAGTGAAATATTCTTGAATAAGAAATAAGTAACTAGTCACTACTAGTGGTATAGTTGCCTTTCCCAATGGATATGATTTTTTTGTGAACTATGACTGATCAGATTTATTGCTAATGTATTCACACTAAAGAATATAGTCTTAGGTCCACTTGTCCATTTACAATTCTAACTTAAAATGCGTTCTGAAAGTGCTGAAGCATTATCCTCACTTAGCCTTATTCTTAATCTCTGGGAAGATTCAGGGAAATGAACAGTGACTAAAATGACCATGTAGTGTTTTCACTCTCATTTGTCAGAAGCAGGTAAGTAAGAAAAAACTAGCAGTTTTCATTACTAGTTTCTCGTCTCTAAATGTTGGTTTAATAAAAGATTGAAGTATTCTAAAGATTAAACTGCATGGCTGAACACATCTAGGTTAGTTGACTGGAATCTCAAGGCTAGTAGAATAAAAAAGTTAGAGGCATGTTGTGTACAGCATATTGAAATAGATTAAAAGCTGCATTGTGGTAGGTTTTTTTTCTGAAAGGCTTCCCCACTTTAACAAATGGGAGATTCATCTGTGAATTTAAATGTGAAATGAATGTGAAATAACTTTTCTGCTGATGTCAGTTGGAAAACCAACAAAAGGAAAATATGTAACTGCTTTCAGTATAGGCAGAATTATAAGATATTGTTTATTCTGATGTATTTTGCATATACATCTATTTTATTGACTTTTTGAAAAGATGGTTTTAAAACATCTTTGTTTTTGTAACTTTAATTTCTGAAAATTAATTTAGCCTGAGTTTGCTCTATATATGTAGTCAAGAAGGACTTCTTGCAAAAGTTTTGACTTCACAAGTACAGAATTGGTCCATAATTAAAATGGGGTAGGAATGTTAACCCAGTTTAATAAAAAACAAAACCCACCACAGCTCAAGGTCACATCAGAGGCTAATCAGCATGGTTAGCGCCTGACTCTAAATGGATGGATTGCTGTAGTTTGGCCAATCCCTGATAGCAAATGACAAATCTGAAAGGGTTATTTGGGCATTTGTGATACATAACAAAAGGTCATCATGCTAGAAAACTTAACCTGGAAGGATGAACTAATGGGGGATACTTTTGTGTTTTATCCAGGAATATTTTTTCTGCAAAAATTGAAAGCCTGCATATATACAGTGCTTATTTTGAAAAGTAAAGACAGAACTTCTACCCTTAAAATATAAAAAAAAAGTAAGTAAGAGGTGCTTTTTTATTTTAACCTAAATTTGTGCCACCTGATTTTAAGATCAAATGTAGTAGTTTAGCACTAAATAGGCAATTGACTTGCCAAATGTCAAATGCTTTCTTGTATTACAAAAATATTACCTGTGTAGAATAACTGAAATCAAACAGTGCTACTTTCAATATACTGTATTCAGTGAGCTGTTTGCAGAAAGTTTGAATGCATTCTCACTGAACTGGGTCAGTACATTGCTCTTCTCAAAAAAAAAAAACAACAAAACAAACCTTACAAAACTCTAATGCTTTTATTTCAAATGTAGGGGTTTGTGTTACTATTTTTATTACTTTCTTTTTGTCATTCCTAATCAAACTTCAGATGCCCCTAGATTTTCCTCATTGAAGTAATTGCTTAATTGATTATTTTTCATAGATTGTCATTTTTTGCTGCAATATAATGTGGTTAGAAGAGGTTGGAGCACATGTTGCCAAAGACTATGAATTTGGTGTGGTGTGTTTTAATGATGCCATGACAACAGGGGTTGCCATGATACTGATGAACAAAAAGGCTAGGACTGGCTATCTTACTAATTTGGAAGCTTCAAGTACCATATTTCTTGACAGAGGGATGGGTAGGTACCTTCGAATTCTGCATTGTACACAGGACAGAAAGGTGATGACCTCGCTAGTGCCTTCAGCAGCTTCCAGCCTTGCTAGAGATTTTGCAGGAATAAATTCTTCCAGAAGTTCTCTGAGTGAGTTTTTCAGTGAATTAAAATGTTTCCTTCCTTACATCTGCAGCATATAGCCAAATAAAGGAAGAAATATGGTAGCTAAGACTGCTGCTTTCTCATCACTCCTGAACTATGACTGCCAACAAATATCCCTACCACCATAAAAGGAAAAGGTTTTGTTCATTTTATATCCAGACAATCAATGAAAATCATGTCTACTTCCTAAAAAAGCTTCTTTGACAGTAGACCGGACAGCAGGAACATAGATAACTTTGCTATGGTCAAACCACAGTCAATGTGAAACATGTTTTCACTGTGTGTTTGATTAATTCTTAAGGTCTTTTGAATGCGGTAGTGAACTCTGTTAAATCAGAGAAATATGCCAGGCTGTTAATCGTGTTAGAATGGGGCTGAGAGAAGAGGGCAAAAAGAAAATGATGGTTTAATCTGGGACTGTTTGCCAAACTGCAGATGTAGGAATTAGGTGATTTCCACACAGTTCAGTGTTGTGTGATTGTTTTGCCTACTCGGTGATGCTCACTGGGAAGTCTGATAGTCTGGATCAGGTTCAGACCTGAGTGCTGACAGTGTCCTAGTATGCAATATGGACACAGATGAAGATGATAATAATGTGATTTTAGATTAAATCTGTTGTACTTTGGATCAGCTTCATTCCAATGCTGATTTTTTTTCCTTCCCCTTGGTGGCATAACTAGTGATGCTTCGTAATCCTTCTATATAGTGTAATAGAAACAGGATATAATTTACCTAAAGGTTAAAAATAAGATTTTTAGTAAATACGAGTGAACAGTCTCTTAGCCAAGATACTGGTCTTGCATATTGAAATGTTGGTTACTCAAGCCTCTTTCTTCTGAATCCTTCCAAGATTGAAAGTGATGAAGAGCTGACTGTTCACATTCTCTAAGGTGAAACTAATAAAAAGTTCTGGATCCAGATATTGGGGAAATTGCTTCCTAGTTTGTGTGTGACGACTGTCCTGCAAGACTATTTTGTCTGGCCCATTTGTCCTGAAAGAGGTTAGGATTTATGGAGAAGATGTGAAATGGTGCTTGAAACTGGAATTGAGACTCCTGTATATCAGTAGAAGAGGAGGTGAAGTACACACACCTCAGCTGATCCCAGGAGAACAGATTTACAAAGGGAGTTCTCAAAATGAGGACCAGGCCTAGTGAGGGTGATGGTTGCAATGGGCATTTAGGTGTTCTCATCAGTTGCATTTGTTCTACTGGAAACCTCCACAGAGTGAGTTCTTGGTAGATGCTGATCTTAGTGAAGACACAATGTATTCAAGAAGGTAGGTGGAGAAAATATTTGTGCAAAAATCCAAGTTACCTTGTTTATGGTAGGATCCCACAAAGGAGGTGAGTTTATGTAGATGTCTCCCCAGTCTAAAGAGACTGGTCTGCCTACATAACTTGTGGCTGTAGAGAGTATGCACGGTGTGTTCCACACTGTGTAACATTCTTGAAAACTATTTGAATACACGGTATAACTAATCACATCTTTCTAATTGTAAAAAGCTTCTAATGGAAAGCTGGACCTTATTACATGTTGTGAACTAGAATATCTGCTTTGACAGTCTCACATGCATTCTGACTCAAAGAACTTTGCAGGGATGTGTTGCTTTTCAGTTGTTTTATCTATATTGCTACCTTGTCTTTCATTAGTGTGACCAACTTTGTTCTAAACAGACTTTAGCCACCGCAAAACAATAGTTATATTAGTGGTTTCCCTTCTTTGGGACTGGTGGAAATTGGGTACTAGAGAGTCTGCTGCTGTTCAAAGGCGTTAATGTTCTAGGTGCAGAAGCAGTAAGGAGAATTGCGTGTGCATCTCCTGTGTGGGCCTGAACAGCAGTGTAGCAGGGGAAAGACTGTTAGTCGGTATTTAAACACCCTGGCAAACATTTGTTGACATAAACAACTTCAGAAATGCTTGGGCCAATAATAAATCAGGTCAGACAAAAGAATGCCAGCCAACTGACACAGCAGTGCCTTTCCCAACTGCATGTATTGTGACCAGCTCTGACTTGGCAGGGAGGGTGACTGGTGCTGACTAGCTTGATGAGCAAATTTGATTTTGTTTTGCGTGAATAGAATTCATAGCTGTAAGGACATTATTGCTTAGTAACTCATTAAACCAAGACTTCCCTTTGAGAAATAGGTAAAATTAGAAAATAAGCAATTATACTTTTACATGAAAGAAGGATAAGCGGTTATAAAATGTGATGACCAAAACAATTGAGGAGTGGGATGCTAATGACAATAGTGTGCTACTGAGATGGCTTGGCAAACAGATAGACTTTCCAGCTGCTTTGTATATTAATGCTGCTGTCATTCTTGTATATTAGGCTTGTCAGCTTTGAATACATGCTTTTTCACTCACACACTGTTGGTCTCTTTCCACTTCTACAGAGCATGCTTTCATTTGGGAAGAGCTTGTTTTCAGCTCTTATAAATGACAGTTCAACCCCCAATGAAGATTAGCAGATAGGCTACTAAGCTCTATCCAAGCCTTTTTTTTTTCCCTTCAGTTTTAAGAGCTGTTTTTTTCCTTTTGAGAGGTAGGGGGCTGACTCATTCCATTCCTTCAGGAGATTGCAGGAAACGAGTCACCTGAGTGAACAGCTGAACTCAAGTGCCCAGAGACGGCCTCTGTGTTGCAGGATCACTGGCAGTCACAGCTTTAGACTTCTATGGATTTTGCATTTCATGCTATTAAGCTTGAGAGAGGTTTTAAAACAATATGGCATCCATTGGTGGAGAATTTCCTGCTGACTTCATCGATCAATGAGTACAGCAATACAAGGACAGAAGAAAAACTGAAAGTAAATATTTTTTATGACTATTTCAGTTGGATTGGATTGCTGCAGGAGACGCATTTCTTTGTGCATTCGTTCCACTGTAAGCAGTATTTGCTCAACCGTTGTTTTGATCTCAGCCATTTGCAGACTTCTTAGCATTAAAACTGTGTTTCTGATGATCTGGCATATTTAGATTGTTTTGCTACCTGAGGTTTCTAAATCTGTCCTGAACAGGAAGTCTCTGGTTTAGTGTCTGTTTGGTCTCGGTCATTGTGAATGCAGTGCAGTTGTGGTTCCTGATGACTTCTGCCCCCACCTCTCCCCAAGCACCACTTGTCACAGACCTTTTGTCTTCTGGAGGCACAGAAACAATGTTTTAGATGTTTTGTAAACAAATGATACAGTGATGGAATACAAAGAAATCTCAGCTGGGTGTAGCCAGACCTTTGCTTTTGAGAGTACAAATAAGTAATCTCCTGCTTGAGTGCATTATTTTAGTGATAGTGTTCTCTTGGATGGTATGATAAACATTTAATTCAACTCAGTGGTTGTTTTCAACTAGCATTTCCCTTTGAAGATTGTTACTTCTGCTTCAGACTTGAAGAGGCTTATGTCCACTTCAAGATTTTTTTCTTTCTTTCGTTCCCTTCTCACTTATTTTGCCTTTTCCCCCAGCTCTATTGTTCTGGCAAGATATATTATCAGATTTTAATAGTAAGAAACTGCAGTTTGGGATCAATTTAGCTTTTATTAGTCTTTGGGGGGTGGTCTTCTGTCTTCACCTAACACATAAGGAACCTTAAGAGACTTCTTTGACCTATAATAACAAGTCTGTAGTTGTGAGTGGCAGGGAACTCCCAAGAATAATTCATGCTGTTTGATGTATGTCTGGTACACTCCTTCCTGAGCACTCTCAAACTGACAATAATCTGTAGATTGGTTGGGCTGCTTTATGGCCTTGTTTCTCCTCCGTTTGCTAGGGGTCCAAAAGTCTGCCCACCATGTTGCCAAAAAGATCTGGCTATGGGGTACGGGTGTTCTGATCACGTAATTAGGAGCTCTTCTCTCCGGACACAGGTGAGCATCTGTGTCAGAAGGCAGGGACACCATCATCACCTTGGCTAGGCCAGAGATGCAGTTCTGGTCTAATGGTGCACTTGTGCAGCCCATCTCTAGTCCATTGACCACAAGATTTGTGCCCTTTTTGTGAGGACTGCATATATTCTCGTTAGACAGAGACAGCTGATGGGGATGGCTTGTGACATATAGTCTTCAAATACCTTCATAAAAGCCCTGCCAATAAAAATATTAGTTCTGATGAAAAATTGTGGAATATTTGTCTACCTCTGGAGGTCTGTAAGAAGAGGTAAGATACGAACTCCAAGGACTACCTCCTAAAGAATTTCAAGACTTAAGTCTACACACTAGACATATTTCTTAATGAACTATTTTGAATTACCTCTAACTATTAATATCTTAATTCCTGAAGATAACATGCTACTGTCATTTTAAGATATATTTTCTATGTGGTCTGATTGACTTTTTTTGAGTTTATGGGCATCCGTACAGCTTTGCTGTTTTTCATTTTGATCACTGCCTTTGCCTGGAGCTGCCCAGTACTCCCAACAGCATTTATTCTTGCATTGATGGAGTACAAATGATGGATTAAAGCCTGAAGGGACCATTAAAATTATTTGTTTTCATTTTGACAGCTATAAAATTTTTCTGAGTGTTTGAAGGTGGCAGTGGCCGTACTGGCCTAGGCTAAAGCTGTGTCTAACCATTGTCTGAGCTCTGATGATTGACAAAATTGAATAGCTAGAGAAAAATAAAAATGAGAGGTTCGACATAGGCTCTGAACTGTTTTTGCTTAGTAGAATTCTTGAGCTGTTGCAAGTTACACTGGTTTCGTACAATGCTTGGTAGTTCAGTAGAATAAAGTGTGGAGTAGTTGAATGAAAAGTTGTGAAGGCAGGCTCCAAAGGAATTAAGTTAATTCAGAGGCAGCAGTTACGTGTCATGTGTAGGAACAGCTGTGGTGCAGCAGTTGTGGGTGCTGGGGAACTGGACTGCTGAGAGCAACCAGGCTGGTCTGGGCTCCAAGCAGCAGCACCCACTGCTGTGCAAGACACAGGCCAGAACTCAGCCAGACACACCAAGGCATTTATTGACTCCTCAGTAACCTGCAGGGAAGCTTTACTTCTCCAGTCTCTCCTTGTTTCTGTGTAAACTTCTTGTGTCAGTGCTGTATTTTGGCAAGCAATTCCACAGTCTCTTACATGAAGAATCACCCTTTTCTGTTTTGAAGCTCCTGCTTGCTCACTTTAATCCTCTGAGGTGTGTTACATAGAAATGAAGGATGTGGATAAGCAATTGATTCTACCTGGTATTTTCATGCCTTTTAAAATTTTATAATCTTCTTTCATATCCCCTATAATCATTTCTTGTCCAAGGCTGCAGCTTCCACTGTTGTTGCTTTCATGGAAACTGCTTCAAGCCTGGGTTGCTTTCCCCATTAATTCCAAACTCTGAGCTGTAGTATGCCTTTAGATCAATGTGTGTTTGTCATAAATGACCTCTGCTGCTAATGCGGATGCACTGAATCATAGCCACGTTAAGTACCAGACTTTTGACTTTTTTTTTTCTCAGCTGTGTTTTAGTAAGTTAAAAATCATTATATGTAGGTGTAAATGAAGATAAAGCCGCAACTGGTTTATTTTGGGGGTTTTTTTTAAACAAGTTATGTAGAACTTCCCTAATTTACTGCTGTGTAAGTTGGGTTTCCCTAGACTTTTATATGTCCTATTCCAGACAGAGCTTCCTTGTCCCTTCCAGCAGGAAAGGTGCCTGTGAATGGTAGATAAAGTTTTTACCTTAATGTACTTCCTGGGGCAAGGTTTTTCCTTTGACGATATATAAGCCAGTCTGAGTTGAAAAAAAAAAAAAATTCCTGATATGTGGCATGTAGGGAAATAAAGCCTGAAGCACAGCGGTCCTTAAGAGACTTGCTACTGTACCTGATACAATCATATGTAATTTGTGTGTAGGCCCCCCCGCCTGCACACCTGACAGGTCTACTCAACTGATGTGTCATGTTGTACTGTGTGGATTCCTCGGAAAAATTTAGGTGCCTCTAGCCTAAATATGTCTTGTCACCAGAAAAAAATGGCTCTGAGTTGAAACTATTCTCTGAGCAGCACTGGATCAATTTGCACTGTACTGTAATTGTCTGTATTGACCTGTTTGTTATCATGGCCACAGACAACACAGAATTGCCTCTGCTCAGTGGGGAAGTGAGTCAGCTTGTATTAGATCCTCTTTTTCTTTTTCATAAGCTAGACTTTCCTGAATTTGAAAGCTTTTTACTACAACTTGCAACGCAGCACTCTAGCGCATGAGAAACTTTAATTCCATGCACCAGCACCTCTTCTGTAACAGAACAGAAGAGCTTGTGGTTTAACCTGTGCCATGGATGCAACAAGAAATATTTTTTTAAAAAACTAAGATGGGGTTGGGATTTAGAGGTGTATAGCAAGAGGCATATGCTGTAAAAAGCATCACCATCTTGGAGTGTGTGTTTGAGAATTTTTCTGATTAGGCCTAAGTTAGGTGTTCAGCTTACTAATCAGGACTGACATGCGTAAAGACAGACCTTTGTAGAACTAGGCTAAAGATACTTAAGATTTCACCAATACTTTATTTAAAAACTAGACAACACTTGTGAGAAATTTCATTTACACATCTACAGATATGGTGTTGAATTTGTATCAGGTGAAGCAATACTTAATGAACAATCAAAATCTGCTTTTGTTGGTACCTTTTTTCATGTATGTAATTATCAAAATGGTGGTTGGTGAAATGACATAAGGTGATGGTTTAATTCAGAAATCTTAGGGTATTGGTGTAGAATTTCCACCCCCCCTTTTTTTAAAGTATTCTTGCTTGACTTTTTGTGAGAAATAAGTTTGTCTAAATGATGTACAATATTGCAAGTTTACTATTGGCACCTGCAAGTATAACTCTCTTTTAACAATTTCTTTATTCTAAGCAGGCTCAGCTTCAATATGGCCTGGAATTCCATGCTGCTGAATACCATCAAAGTGGTTTGTAGTGTGGTTGGGTGTTAATTCTCTGTTTTAATGTAGTTTCTCCTTTACTTTTTTCAGAAAGTCATGATGGCCTGCATCAAGTAGTACATGAACGCCTGGGGGAGTTGCTACGTGTTTTAAAAGCAGTGATAAATAAACATCAGACTCTAAATTCAGTTGATATTCTTAGTGCTGCAGGAACAGTTATTGCAAAAGTAAAAGGTAAGGAATTACTACCTTTCATATTCATGGAAAATTGTAAATAGTGACTTGATTGACTCTGGCTTGGAGTTATAGATAGAATTCTACATATACAGAAGAAACTGGGTTTTTTTAAAAAGTAATGCTTTAATACTTGTTTAAAAAATACCTTGTCTAAGTGAAGAGTAATATTAAGTAGCTTATTCTCTCATTGATATGATAAAATTCTGCTTGTAGGAAGCTAAGTGCAAACCCACATTGAATTCTAAAAGCACAAGCCTTTGATTTTAAGCTTTTCTTTATCTGAGTATCACAGAATAATATCACAGAGTAGTAAACCTGGCATTTATCTGCTTTGAGATTTGCCAAGAATCTTTGCCTATTTCTGTGAATCGGTAGGGGTGGTATTGTAGTTATATCAAGTGAAGAAATCCCTGAATGAGCAACCCAAATCTGAATGGCTGAACACTTATAAATTCCACACGTGGATCATAGCCATGGTAAAGGTGTTAATAGCAACAAGAAAAAGTGTTGCAGACTTTCTATTGCTCATCTTTGCTACTGTAGTTCTTGGCATGTCAGCCAAATGCAAATAGTGAGGCACTCAATTGCTCCAGCCCCATAAACTGTAGCTGTTGCTTCTCTGTGTAACCTTTGTCTGCAGCTCCTCCTGCTCTGGAGTCTAGTATACTACTGTGGAACCACCTTTGAGTAGGGTTAAATCTCCGCCTCTTGCCTGTGTTAAATCATGTAGGATAGCTTCCTTCAGAGACACCTAGTTTAGTTTTTCTTCTCCTTCCAGGGGTTTCCCTCTTGTTTCCTATTGATCTTAGTATGTCTGAAATATATTGTTGATTCAGTAAAGTGGGAATATCAGTTAAAATGATAATGTGTTTAGCTTCCTGACTCCTGTATTTTGGATCCTTCCAAGCCTCTTATGGATTCTTCCTATTGATACATAGTTTTTTCAGTTTGTTTGATCTTGGCAGGTACTAGCAGACTACTTGGCATTTTCTTTGTGTTACACCTACAGTTTCCTATATTTCTGTACCTTGTATTCCAAATGATCCTGGGACAGGACTGTAACTTCTGAACTTGCTTTTGAGGTTTGTACGTAACAGCAGAAACACAGAGGGTATTCCTCACGGTGCTGTTCATTTGTTGAGCGTGAGGAAAGTTAACTACACACATGCAGTGGTAGTCAATGTTCAGTGAACATGTTCATTGTTTAGGGAACATAATTCTACTTCCACCTTAGAAAAGCTGTTTCCATGCTTAAGTGCTATGGTGAGATGACTCTGTCCTCTACTCTGTCCTAATTTCAGTGGACACGGGAGAATGTTCAAGTGTTCTTTAATTTAAGAAATGTTGAAGAAAAGTGACCTAAAGTATGCAAGTAAATCGTATCACATCAGCCTTTGCTAAATCATATTTTCAAAAGCCACTGCAATATCATGTATTCTCCCTGGACTGCATAGTTTATTAATATTGTTCTTGGTGTGCAGTGCCCCATGTTAATCTGGGCAGTCTGAACTGTCCAGGTTCACATGGTAAAGTAGTAGAGTAATTTTCCTTGTCTTGCTGGCTGTTGATTGAGTCCATAATTGTTGGCTTTTTGTCAGTTTTTTATGTACACTTGAAAAGTCTGTGTTAAGTTTAAGGTCACTTTCTATAGTTCTAGTGCTGAGCCAGTTTTCCAGATCTAGATTTATCTATTCTCTCTCCTACCCTTTTACTTCAAAAGTGGAGAATTAAGCCCTTTGTTGAATTACATAATCTGTTTCTCCAGAGTACTTGCAGCCTTTGATGAATTTGATGCCATACTTTTTTTTTCTTCTTGGTACAGTGTTCTGTCATACAGTTTCAATAGCACTGAACCCTGGGCAGATGCATTTGTGTTTTGTACATTTCCTTGTATACTTCTGTTTCTACCTGTTTTTATGAGTAGCTGTTATTTGAATAGATTTTTTTAAAATTCATTTACCATGATAATGAGCAGAATAAATAATTTTAGTACTAAACTTTTTTTTGACAATGCAGATATTCAAAATACTTTTTACTTTTTCTCCCCTGAACAGATCTAGTTATTTGCACTTGAAATATACTAGTAACACTTGTATTGTAGACTTCACTCTCTGTTAATATACTGCATTTAAGAGGAGCTACAGTCATGGAGGGGTTGCATTATTCTCTATACAAAAACTACTCTTAGGAAAGCACAGTGGATATTGCGTAATTACAGAGTTTTGAAAGGAACACCATCCTTTATTGTTGTAAGAAAGATGCTTGAAACAGAAGTAGTGCAGTTATGTCTTGCAGTTTTCTGTCAAATGTGTTCAAGGTAGTCAAGTTCTAAGACTGTACTTTAGGTGCACAAGAAGAGCCTGTGCTCAGCCATAACTCACTTGAACTGTCTTTCATATGATCTTGTATAATAAGATGCTTCTTAAAAAAGAAAAGGCATGAAAGGAGTTGATGTTGTTATGGTTACAGTCTTTGTTCTTGAGCTGAAACTAAGTTCAAGTTTTGACTTTTTCTCTTCTTAGTTGCATTATTCTGTGAATAATTTTTTCATTGGCAATGGTTTGAGATTACAGAAAATCTATCTATAAGACTCCTGCTACAGGATCCAAAGTGCAATAATCTACCCTCGGGTTGGTAATGGGACTGATGCTGTTGAACATCTTTCTCAGTGACAAGGACAGTGGGGTCAGGTGCACCCTCAGCCAGTTCACTGATGACACTGTGGTGTGGCCGAAGCACTGGAGGGAAGGGATGCCATGCAGAGGGACACTGACAGGTGGGAGGTGTGGGCCTGGGTGAACTTGGTGTAGTTGAACAAGGCCAAGTGCAAGGTCCTGCACCTGGCTTGGGGCAATCCTAAACAAGTACAGGCTGGGCAGAGAATGGATTGAGAGCGGCCCTGAGGAGAACTTCAGGGTATGGGTTGATGAGAAGTTCAACATGACCCAGCAATGTGTTCTTGCAGCCTAGAATGCCAGTCCTGCCTTGGGCTGCATCCAAAGCAGCGTGGCCAGCAGTGTGATTTTTCCTCTTTTACAGACACTCCCTGCCTGGAGTACTGCATCCAGCTCTGGAGCCCCCAGTATAAGAAGGATGTGAAGCTGTTGGAGCAAGTTCAGAGGCGGGTCACAAAGATGATCAGAGAGCTCTCCTATGAAGACATAGCTTAGATACATAGAAGAAATTCTTTACTGGGAGGGTGGTGAGACACTGGAACAGGTTGCCCCGAGAGGCTGTGGATACCTTCTGCCTGGCAGTGTTCAAGGCCAAAGTAGATGGGACTTTGAGAAACCTGGTCTAGCTGAAGCTGTCCCTGCCCATGGTGGGGGGTTGGAACTAGATGATCTTTAAGATCCCTTCCAACCCAAACCATCCTTTGGCTAAAGTAAATACAAACTTGCTCTGTGGCAAATAGTCTTTCCTGTGATTCAGACTGTGTGACCTGGCCCCAAATTGCAAGGAAAAGAACTCCAGATCACATTAAAGATGATGGTCTCTGTCAGTATTGCCTCAATACTTGTAGCCATTGATACGAACAAGTACTTTGATACTAAGGTTTTGGTAATGCCTGTCAGTGCTTGCGCAGACACATGCTGTATTTGTCACACCTCTGGAGAAAGAAATAGGGAGATTCAAGACTTTTCAAGACTTTCTGACTGGTACTTCAGTCCTACTTCTCTGAGAACAGCAAGGCCTTTGCTGTGGGAAAACAGACTACCTCCCCCCAACATAACCTGTGGTAAATGTGAAGGCAGTTTGCCTTTAGCACCTGTTTGGTTTTAACAACTGGTTTTTCTCTGAGGACTGTACTGCTTCTAGTTTATATTCAAACTGAAGTGTGTGACTGCTGGTACTGAGAAAGCGGAAAAAAATACACATTGTGGTGATTGTAAGCATATCAGACCTCCGATTTGCTTACAGTGACCTGTCTGTAACACATGCATTCACCGGTTTTCAGCTGTGCTTTCACTAGAGGTAATGCAGCTTTGGAATAAACAGGAAGCTACAAGAATGTGAGGAGTTGGTAGAACATATCCAGTATCCTTTTTCCTCTGTCTTCCCTGTCTTTGTTAGTGTGACATGATGAAAAGTTCATGTGACTCATCTGTTTCTTGTCATTGGAGGACAGAACTATAAAAAGATATGGAAGCACTCTGTAGTTGGATTTAGGACTAGGAAGAAAATTAACCTGGCATGGAAAAATTCTGATGTATATTTAGGAGAGGATGAAATAGAAACAAGCTGGGATCTACATGTGATTCCACCTCCTGTTTTTTGAGTCTTTGCATAATGTCAGGGTTTCAAATCTATTTTGTCTTGGGAACTGCATATAGGGACAAATTTCTATGATAACAATCCAATGCCTTTTGCTCTTCATTAAATCAGTTACAATAACTTTGTAACCTTAGTGATAGTCTTGTGAAGTGTTCTCATAATGGTGACAAGTTGCACCGGGCTTTAAACATAATGTCCAGTGCGGATAGACTGCCCCTTTTAGATTACTGCATGTGTGAATATTTTGAAGGCTTACAAAAATTAGAGTCCTTGTGACCCTCTTTCAAGCATCTCGGTCATTTTTCAGAACCGTTAGTGAGAATGATACAAATGTGCTTGTGGTTCTGCTTTAGATGTCCAATGCTTTTCCTTTTAGACAGATTGAAGGAGAAACTAGCTGTAACATGTTACCTGAATCTTGCTACAGAGAGTTGTGCTTGGCAGTACAGACTTGTCAGACTTCTACTGTTTTGGACTGAGGTTGAAGGAAAATGGTGATGAGAAAAGTGGGACATGACACATTTGATTTTTCTGGTTATATCTTGGATGTGACATGGTTCACTGGGCTTCTTTGGAGTCTACAACTTACTTATACGTGCCTACTTGAGTGCTTCATGAATGTCTTTTAAATGACACCTCACTTGACCTAGAAGAATTGAGACTTACTGAAGCATCTTGCTTGGAACCTGTTTAGACTCCTGTTTCTCTAAGTCACTTCCTATTCTGGCACAACATTATATTTGTAGTTGTTATTTTTCCACTCAGTGCCTTTAAATAGTTGGTGGCCCCAGAGTGCATGATTCTCCTGATCCCATGCTGAATTCAAGTTTGTACTCTTCTTTTGCTCTTAATTACACCCTTTGACTTAATCACTAGAATGAACAGTGATTCCTGGTAAAGCTGAAAATTACACTTGTCTTGTAGAATTCTTCTGTTTAGGCATCGTTGGGTTTTTTGTAGCAGTTCTGCATCAAAAGGAAACACCTCAAACAAGATGAAGTAATTTCAGTTTTGTTGGTGTATATGTGATGTACATTCAGAGCAAAATTTATTATGGAAGGAGTAGGAAACAGTTCCTTGAAATTGTCTTATTGGCATCCAGCTCAAGTAGAGGAGGCTGCCAAACCAGGTAGTAAGTACAGGCTGGTGAAATTATATGGCGCTAAGAACTAAAAGTAGAACAGTGGGGCCTGGGCAGCCTGTTGATCCTCTCTAGGATACAAGGATATTCTTCTGCTACTTTCCAATCTCCATACTATTGCTCTTTACTGATGTTCCTCTCCCCATTTATTTTACACGTTGTTGAAGAAGAGAGGTAATAACAAGAAGTATTACAAGTCTTTGTTTTGGGAGAGGGAGTGGTCTTTGTTGTGTTTTTTGTTTGCTTGGGTGGTAGTTTTGTTTTTTAAATAGTTCTGAAAGGTTTTTGAAAGCATTGCTGGGAGTTTAAAGATAAAACTGGTTGCAAAGGTATTCAGTTCCAAGAAGTCAGCCAGTTGCTTACTTCTTGTAAATCAGCTAGTAAAGTATGGCTTGAAGATGTATTTCTGTCTAAAAAAATAGATGGTGATGTTACCATATATATCTATTAGGTATGAGAAAATGGACCTGCAAAGAGCAAATTCTGTGAGCTTGGTGTAGCTTTGACTTGTGCAGGCTCTGCTGACAGCTGGCAAGGCAGCTCTGCTGCTGTCAGTCCTGCACATGTGTGTGGGCACCGGGTTGAGGCAGCAAGTGAACTTGTGCAGGCTCCAGCAGGGCTGTATCTCATGGGCTGTGTGCTTGCGAGTTCACTGGCAACTGTCTGTCACTTTTTAGAAGCCCTGGCTGCCTGTCAGTCTTGACAGCTGCCAGCCTTTTCTTCATAGTTTTAGAAGCATTGCTAGGATGTCCTCAGGCAGTGCTTCAGCTTCTGGGATTCTCACTTCTAAAACTTCCATGACTGTTTTGGGTTCCCCAGCCTGGTCTCTGCTTGACTCAAAAATGTTTTAATGGCATGACCCAAGAGCTGAAACTGCAGCATACTGCAGCGTTTTGATGAGATTGCCAAACCCACCTCAATCTGAAGACAGCTTTAGAAATACAGATCTACTGTAAGCTAGGCTTGCATTTCTGGTACTGGCTTTGGATTTTAATGTATCAGTCATATGAGTTTTGAAGTTCATTATGTGTCATCTGAAATCTTGCTAAGAAGAGTTGTCTACTTCTATACTTGCTTTGAAATCTGCAGAACTATAGATAGATAGCTGTCATTTCCAGACATGGCAAGATTACTACAGTTCATTGTTGTCCGTAGCTATTGTGTGCAGTCAGGATGTCCTGGGGAAAGAGAGTGCGTGGTTTAAAGTTGACGTTAAGTACCTCAACATTCCATTGGTGGTAAGCTAGAAAAAAAGCTGGTGGTATTCTACTGAATTACTAAGAGATTCGACTAACCTGTTTTGGGAGAAGTGAAAAGAAGTAAATCTGGAAGATTTGAGATTTGTTATTCCTTTTGTGATGGATCCTGAAAAGGAAGGATTTCTCTGGCATATAAAGTGTAAAGCTTAACAAAACTCTTCCTGGAACAGGAAGGCAGAGTGAAACAGACGGCATTTCTTTAGGGAAAGGCTCTCTTTATTAATGACTTGTTAACTAAGTGAAAAAACGTTCTCTCTCCAAAGACACTGCGGCTAATGGATATACTAATATGTCTGTGGTAAGTGCTTTGAATGCATAGACAATTTGTGTTAATTCCTTCTAATTTTGGAGCAGTTTGCATTTCATGCCGGCTCTTACATTATTTTTCCAGTCATTAGTGGCTGGTAATCAATAGGCCTCATTGTGACTGTTGTTGCTTAATGATTTGGAATGCAAAGTTTAGACTTATACAAAGCATTATTTCAGGAAAGTTGAGGTTTTCAACTAACCTGAATTTAAAAAAAAAATCCACTGCTATTTACAAAGTTATTTTTTAAAAAAATAAATCTGTGGAGCTTTATTGAGTCTCATTTCAAACAAAGGTGCCAGAGGCATTTTTTTATGTAATTACAAAGTGTAGCTGAACAAAGAGGTAGGAGAAGCTGTAATTTAGCAGTGAACTGTGTCAACAGAGACTGGTAATGTTTGTGTAATATGCGGTGATTGTTTTTTGCTGTAGGCTTATTACAGCATTATTTTGTATCTTCAAGTAATTGTAAAAATAGCCCATGAGAAGAATATGTATTTTCTGTAATAGCTTTGTATAGAAATAGTTGTTGTAAAAATACTGATCCAGTCTCTTGACATGCTGTATAAAAAGGAATGGATTTAACTGTGTTACTTTACTGGTTAAAAACTTTTCCTTTCACAAAGGAAGTTTAGTGGGGGAGCAGATTACTGTACTTTCTTTGTTTGTTACCCATTAGTATTTAGGCACCTGGCAGGAAGTTTGAATACTTTTTAAGATTAAAGCCTTTTAATTTGCTGAGAATTTGTGTAGAATGGGCAGCATTTTAACATTATTTTGGTTTTGCTACTTCTACAATTTATTGTATTCTGATTGTACTCTAAATACAAGGAAGATAATTTAACCTGATTAGATTTTGCAAAAAATGATGTGGGGTGAATACCTGTATGTGTGTCATTGCAGTATCTCTGAAATAGATGTGAGCATATGTGACTTAGACATCTAGAGAATTAAGAATATTGCATTGCTTTAAAAAATACACTTAAAAAATAAATACTAATGTGAAATTGTAATTTCTCACAATGTAACACTGGGAAGAACTTCCATCCAGAGGGTACAGCTTCAGCTCCAAGGAGTGTATGCAACTTTTCTACCAAAAAAATCTCCCGGTCACCATTAATTAAGGAGTTAAATTGGAAACAAACAAAAATGGTTGTGCTTTTTGTCTTCTCTTTTCTCCCTGCCTCTTCTTGTTTAGTAGTTGTTAATAGAAACTCTAGATGAATCATTCTTCTTGTCTCATTATTCCTGCTTGTCATGGAAGTGTGCTAAAGGCTGTGTTGAGTGGCTAAGTACTTGATCACCACTTTAAACCATACACTTTGTCCAGCAACACTCTTCTTCCTATTTTGGTCCACCAATAGTTACGCTGAGTTTCTTCGCCACCTTTAACAGGAAAAACCGAGGGGCTTTTGCCAGACTATGGAGCTAATAAACCGAAGGTTTTTGCAGTGACATGACCTTTCGATGGCTTTCTGCTTGCCTGGACTCAAGCCAGAAATGCTGCATTCTGGGTTGCATACAATTGGGGGAGCACCCCCACAAACTACTGCTCCTGTTTGGAATTCTGAAATTTCTACTCAGAAAAGAAACAGCTTTTCAAATATTTGACTGCATTTGTGAGCTGCTTTGTGGTGGTGCCGCTGCTGTGTGATTTGACTCCAGTTGGTAAATGACGTTTTGTCATCCATGCATTACCAACATGTTTCCACACAAAGCTGCTCCTTAAGTGGGAAGATACAGGAAGTGAAAGAGTAATCTGATTTCATTGTGGGAAGCATCTGGATTGTGTTAATTTTTTTCCTTTGGTGTTTACTTTCTTACTAATCTTCTTTAAAACTGTGTTTTTGCAATTATTCAGAAAAGCATAATGTTGCATGTTCTGTAGGAGACTTTATGTATAAAATTTGTCTCTAGGCCTAGTAAACTTGCTGACTTGACTCCACCTCTCACCCTTTGGTTTTCTTTTTTTTTTGTAAGCGGTGAACTTCAAAGAAGTTAATGAAGAAAACAAGAGAGAACTCTTCAGTGAAATATTTTCTTCCATTGAAACATTGGCATTCACCTTTGGAAACGTGTAAGTTGGAATCCAGAAGGAGTTTTTAAAGAACTCAGTGGAACTGAATCAAATTAAGGCTCAACAATAACAAAAGCTTCAGTTTTCTTTTGGAAAACTATTTTCTGATAATGTAATTTAAATTAACTACATCTAGAAAAAGTTTACTGCTTTGGGTTTTTGTCAGTTTGGTTTTTTTCTTACTAAGGAAATCTAGGATGGTATAGAAATTTCAGGGAATATAAGACTACTAAAAATGATTTGCAGGACTTCTAAAGGACTTAGTAACACTATCTGAATTTTTGAGTTCAGTGATATAAAATTGCTTAGTGAGGTAAAGTAATGAAGTAACACAATTCTTTGTTTTTCTGGCAGTGTTTCAGACTTCCTTATGGGAGATGTAGACAATGGCTCGTCATTGGGACTTCCTGTATCTCGGAGAAGTCGGGTAAGCTGAACACGTTCTCTTGGAGCGTAAAATATCTGTTAAAGGAGACTTGAGTTCCACTGAAACGCTCTGCATCATGGGGCTGGGACACTTGGAGTCATCTGAGTTTTAAAACAAGATTAAACCCAGGAAAAATGTGTATTCAAGGTTTCGAATACTTGAATATATTCCCAGTTCTAAATGATAGTGATGACAGGGCCACCTGCTGTCATTGTTTTTGAGATTTTTAAATTGGTTAAGTGGAAATAAATATAGAAAAGTAAGGTACTTGAATGATTGCTCACTGAAGTAGTTAGACTATTACCTATTAAACCTGGAAACCAATGACCTCATTTTGGCTTTCAAAGACTAGTATTCATGACAAAATGACCTTTTCTTCTTTCAGAGCCCACTTTGTGCTGTAGCTGTTTCAACAACAATTCACTAAAAGAATTGTCAACTTATAGGTAGTCAAAGAAAAACACTAACATTGTAAACTTCCCTTTAAACATATTGAAGGTGTGATTGAAAAATGCTCAGTACCAAATTCTGTTTTGAATTCTTGTGTATCTACAAGCACACTTTCGGGTAAATCAAATAAAATTAGGAGATACATGCAAGGAAGCTACAATTGATATTTAGTATGTATTACAAACAGGGTTAAAAATGTTAGATTGTGCATTTTTTTAAAGGTGTTGTTGAAACATACTTAAGACCTAGCATTTCTTGGCACAGGCTTGTGTGCAGCAATGCCATGCAGCTACAGCTGAATAGTCTTTTCAAATTTTCACTGTTTGATAATCCGTCTTTCTCCCATGTGTGTTATCACACCAATTCTACTTCTGTAGCTACTACAAAACCTATCTTCATAAACAATATGAAAGAAAAGTAGGCTACTCAGAAAACTGGTTCCAGCAAACTTAGAATTAGGTTGCTGAAAAAAGTATGAAATAAAATAGCATAGAACCCAGAATCTCATGTAAATTAAATGAGATGATTTGAAGCAGTACTGATTCATCTAATTGGTTCACCAGCAGAAGGCAGGTGTTGAATTTGCCAACATTTTAATCTTGAAATGGTTTTGCATTGCAAAAATATGTGCTTGTGGAATGAGATGGTCTTATGTATTGAATAGTGAAGTGAATGATTGATTGTCTAAAAGATCACTCTTCTGAACACGGGGGTGGGGGGAAGGCCAAGAGGAAATTTGAATATAGTGAAATGAAGAAGGAATTCCATCCTAGATGCTTCAGAAGTCATCAGCTTGTGTTTAAAAGCTCACTTTTGTAGTGTCTCCTGCTTTTCCTAATGTGAAGGTGAACATTTATAAATTTTTGAGCAGGTAGGATAACACAGTTCAGTTTCATAGAAATCTGTCTTAAGTGCACTTTCTCTTAGGCAAATAAATACACATTTAACAGGTGAATAATTTCACTTTGATTTACAATTGAGAGAGCAATTTGGAGGCCAACTAGGAGTTAGGTGTTAAGAGGAGTTAAAAGCAAAATATTTCATAGTTATATTAATATTTTCTATAGTTGTGTGTGTTCAGTGGTTGATCATAGCAGCTAGCTATATTTTAAGCAGAGCATAACATTTTGGTAGAATTTAACATGTAAATACTTTGAGGGTTAATTAAGGAGAAATATTTTAATTGCCTCTTTTGTTGGGGACCTCCCTAATTAAGCTGATGAAGATGGCTCCAAGGAGAGGGTTGGGCAGCACTGATCTTGCTTCCCTTGAGTGCAGGGGAGTCCACATTCTTTACTTAAGGCATTTCACTTGGGAGCTTAAGTTAAATGATATGTATACCCCCACTTAGCAAATGTAATTGTTCTCATTTTAGCTCTTGTTGTTCAACCAGATGTACAAGGTGGAAGCAAAGATATTTTTAAAGTAAAAACAAAAGTGCTTTAAAATATGCTAGAAGAGACCAGACAGACATGTCTGACCTTTCATTACTCAACAAGCTATTTGAATGCTATTTGATGCTGTGTAGATCTGAGAGCGTAAGAAAGGAGAAGGATAAAATTTTCAAAGTGTGTGAAGAGATTTGCCTGTGTCAGGGTGAGAGTCTTGGGTAATGAGGGATAAAAAGACAGAAGAGTGGTTGAAGTTGCAAGCAAAATCTATCTACAAGTCAGGCTTTGAATTTTTGCTAGGACTACTGGGATGAGTTATTGGTTGCTTGAGGGGGCAAGCTGTGTGGATGAAGTTCTGGTAATAAGTTGTAGGACATAGATAAACGTATTCGTTCATGTTTGCTTCTAAAATGTGGTATTACGTATTTGCAGTGGGTGAATGTGAAAGAATGAGTGACCTTTGATTAGCTTCATAACTAGTGTGCCTGATTTGCTGGAACAGAGTGAACAGTTTTCAGGACTGCAATGATTTAGGTCTTAAAGAATGGGAAATAATTTTTAGGACCAGAACTTATAAGTGCATCAAGTTAATATAAAGTATGGGGGTTTTCTTGTTATTTTTTTCTTCCCTAACAACTTTAAAATTTACTTGAAGGCAGTAATATTTTATATAAAATCTGACCTAAATCTAGGAATGTTCAAGCTTTCTCTGCTTGATATTGATCCATTGCTAAATTAAGATTTTAGGGTTTTTTAACGGTTTAGTTGGGGACAGCTTTGGATAGATTTCCCACCTGTTCTGGAAAAGTCCTTCCATTTTGTTGAAACTCTCTTGTATTAGACAGCCACTGTCATAGTATTCCACTTTCTTAGGAATGAAGCAGGTCTTTAGGCTGTGGTTTGATTCTCTTTGATGTCATTGATGATTAATACATTGCATGTTTTGGTCTATGGAAAAGCTGCTTTTGCTGTGAAGTAAACGATGATTCTTGAGTGATTTTTGTGTGATTTATGATCAGTTTTCATTTACATTAAAAAACCCCAACAAGCCAAAACTACTTTTATCATTGATAACTGTGCTCCATTTTAGTGAATGTCTGAAAATAAACCAGTGCCAAAGTCTAAATGGAAACAAGCTGTTCTAGCAAAGCCTAAGGGCACTTTTCAGATATTTCTTAGCCTTTTTTTTCTGTCTGCTTTGTGATTCAAAGTTTTCAAAAATAGTTTATCCATTTAAAATTATGTAGGGTTTGATGTCTGTCTTTGTTTTGGTTTGGCATTTAAAAGGGGGTGGTGGTTACAAGGTAAACTTTTTATTAATTTAAATTTGTTGAGCGGTCAGATCTACAGCACAGTCCTACAAATAATTCAACCTGCACAATTAAAGGGGTAGCAAAATGCAGTGTGAGGACAAAGGTAGGGATGACATGATGTGCTAAATTCCTTTTATTATTGGATTACATTCTGTGAGGTTGTACTGATTGTCAGGGCTTCATTAGCAAGTGTTACTAGTCAGCTGTTGTGCCTACAGTGCACCACCTGCAAGTAATTTACAAAAAATCCTAACTTTATTCCCTTGAGGAAGAAATACAAGATTGTAATAGCTTGTAGAATGACGTCTGTTATATGTATGTAGCATTAGGTCTTTGTGAAATGGTTTTTAAAAGATATGTAGGGATTTAAGAAAAGCTGGAGCTCACATAATTTTTAACAAATCTGGTTGATATTTAACTCTTTCTTCACAGACACTCAAGATTGTAGATGTGATCGTGTATAATGATTCCTTGCTGTTTATTATGTCTCATTTGATAGCAATGGGAGTTTAAAAGATGTTGTGCCTTAGATGGGAGGGTGTTATGGTGCAGTCTGCTTTATCTGCTCTATCTGCAAAAAAAATAGAAGCAGATAATACCATTTATGTTGTTAGCTTTCAGTTCCAATGAGAGACATTTTCTTTGCTAACCTAATGTGTTGTTTCTTGTACACCAGTCTTTTGAGAATCTTTCTGTGGAGTCTGGGGGTTCACTGCATGAAAGGGATGATATTCAAGGTAGGTCATTGATTTAACATAGATAAACATAATTTTGTGACTGTGTTTTTTTCTTCTAAAAATGTTCTAAGTAAGTTGCTTGGTCACTTTTTTACACCTCTGCTGCCATTACAACTTTACTGTCAAAAAAAAAAGCTATTGCAAAGGTTTCATTATTTTGTAAATAATAACCCAGGTTGATTTTTTGGGCAGAGGAAGAACTAAGGCCTGAAGCACCTTCTGTGTGTTGTCATATGATTGGTGTTTTGTTGGGTCACTTTCTTGAAGAAAGTTATGCTGACCATATGACTACTCCAGATAAAATACTATGACCCTTTAATTTGTTCTAGAACCTCTGTCAGCCCTGTTTAGAGTCAACTAGCATTAAAGACCAACTCAAGATCAGAGCTGCTTAAGCACTCACAGTTGGCTAATACTGGCTTTGCTCTCAGTGTGTGGTCATGTCTAAAAATCACTTCTTTGTGTTGGATGCTTTATTTGCAGGACATCTTCGAGCAGAGGAGGTTGATAGCATGCTCCTAAGAAATGACAGTGGGATTGAGTCGGCTCTGTCCTATGCTAAAGCATGGTCAAAATATACCAAGGATGTAGTCGCATGGGTAGAAAAAAAGCTTAGCTTGGGTGAGTGACTCTTTCTGGCATTTAATCAGCTTTGTCATGATGAAATTAAATCTGTTGTCAGGCCTCTGTGCTGTAGACTGTCAATAAGGTGATTTCTAAATTAGTAGCTGTTCCGCTGAAGTGGACAGAGCTATCGTGCATTTCCTATAATTAAAGGCGTGTAACAAAGTGAAGGTGGTCCCCTCTGTAGACTGTTTGTTAAAGGAAGACTGTAAAAAGCATTTAGCATGTGTTGTAACTGTTGTAGTGTTATAACGTAAACAGTAACTGTGAATTTTTTTAACAGAAGTGGAGTGTGCTAAAAACTTAGCAAAAATGGCTGAAACTGCTAAAGCTGTTGTTGGAAACCAGGTGGGTATGCCTTAGGGGCTTTAACTTTAGTCTTAAATCTTTATTGGATGCCTTTCCCAGGAGTAAAACCCTGATGATGATGAGGAATGGATTTTTAAACTGATACAGAATTGATATATATTATAAAGCAGTGGTTAAAAAGATCTGCATTTTGCATCTTTCCATTTGTTAGGGCAATTTGGATATATAATATTATTTTTGTTGAATATGCAGATTGGTTTTCACAATATTCTTTCTTCTAATATCTTGTATGCTTTGTGATTTGGACTTGTAGACATGTTTCCTAGTAAAATGAAATCACAGATGAGAAATCAGTTATTTTCTACATTCATACCTGATATTCATACCTATTTTAGTAAATACTGTACTAAATTTAATTGAAAGTCTAGTTCAGTTACACAGACCTTTAGAATGTCATTACACCTCTGTCTTACCTAGAACATTAATATGTTTTGTGTAATTTTAGGATTATATGCCATTCCAGTCAATATTCATTAATGCTTTTCAAAATGATATTGAGAACAGTCAACTTTGGCAACAAACAGCCGCTGCTCTCCAATCTAACAAATTTGTGCAGGTATGTTTAAAGAAAAGATCAAAAATATATATCATTTTATAGATATTTTAAAAAGACAAACTTCCAGCCTATATGCCTTTAATGTACTCTATTAATATTTCCTATCTAGCCTCTTCTTGGAAGGAAAAATGAATTGGATAGACAAAGGAAAGATATCAAGGAACTTTGGCAGCGAGAACAGAAAAAAATGGTTGGTAATCCTTTCATATCTAACGGTTCAGTCTAGAATTCTTCAGAAGGATGAAACTTTCAACCCAGGCTGTTATGCACTTGCATTCACACATAGTCTCTAGCACTTACTGAAAGTAGATGTCATGGCAGTCTGGTATTTGTAGGAGGTTATCTTTCAGTGACTATGTACTTCGTACTGCAGCATACAGACCTGTGCATAAGCATCTTTAAACATTACATTAAATAACTGAAAAATTAATATTGTTCGTTCTTCTGCTTTTTCTTTTGCTGCATTCTGCAGCAAGAGCTGGAAGCTGCTCTAAGAAAAGCCAAGTTGCTGTATACACAGCGTCAAGATGAGTATGAAAAGGCCAAATCCTGTACTGCTCGTGCTGAGGAGGAACATCTTAGTTCAAGTGGAAGTTTTGTGAAAGATTTCAGCAAGCAGCTGGAAAAAAAACGAAGACTAGAAGAGGAAGCTCTTCAAAAGGTAAAGAGGTTTTGTTCCTTGCTTTTAAAGTTAAGCCTATACTGGTTTTATTCATGCTTTCCCAATGAGGGTATTCAAGTAAGTTCAGTGCACAGTTTTAATTTTAATCATGCTATGCTTTTTTGGGTTTTTATCTTAAAAGGGAATCTCAAATACAAGCATATTGAGTGGAGTTTTTTCTTACTTCTTTAACTCTTTATACTTGTGTTTTCTTTAGGCTGAAGAAGCCAATGAACACTATAAAGCAAGCATGGCAGAGGTTGAAGAGAAAAGAAATGATTTGGAAAGCTTTAAAAGTGATGTTTTAACACAACTTCGGGAGCTTATTTACCAGTGTGATCTTACTCTTAAAGCTGTAAGCATGGTTTTTAAAATACATTTTACACAGATACATAAATATTGTTAAAACTAAGAGAAAGCCCCATTTTAAATAGAAAGCTTTCAAAAGACCAATGTCAAGCTAACAGAAAAAGAAGGAAAATTTTTAATCTATTTGTGTTCTCTTTCTGATAGGAGTTAAAAACAAAATGTGTGGAGGTTTTGAACATTTCTGGGTGTTTCATGAGCAGCTGCCTTGCAAGCACCCTGACTACACAATCCTTACAAAATACCTTCTCAAAATTTTGATGGCAGCAGTGTTCCTCTGTTGCTTAAGAGTACAGCTTTCTTTGCTTTGCTTAGTGCATTACAGAGATGTTTGGATCAAGCCCAGAATGGACATGAACACACTTCAGCCTTGATGGCAGTCTCAGTTACTGCAGGATTCATTGTGACTAGTTGAATGTACTAATTTATTGTGTGTAACAGGGAAGCGATGGTCAAAGCTGCATATTACATGCACAACTCTAAAGAAAAGCTTGAATGCAAGAACTCTTGAAAGTGGCAAGAGATGTTTGGGGTTTTTTGTTTGGTTTTTTGTTTCTTTTGTTTAAATGAGACAATGACAACTTAATGCTGGTGCAGGGAGGGAAAATAAAACATCAAACTTAACCCCACTCCACAAGCAGCCCCAAAACCAACCCATAAGAACAGTTGAAAGCATAGACAGCCTTGTCAGTTCAAGTATATTTAAATTGCAGACCACCTTGCAACTTGAAAGCTGACGAAGCATTTATGCCATGTCCCCCTTTTCTGGTCTCTGGCATGTGATGAAATCATTTAGAAATGTTATGGGATTTAATGAAGAAAGTGTTCAGTTAATCTGTCTGTTGAGACAGAGTTTTGTCCATTTCGTATCTCAAGACAATACTGAGCTCACCTGGGTTTGGAATTCCAACTATTTCATCATTGTAGTGCTGAGTAATATTCCCTCCAGAACATGGAAAAAAGCAATTTGCAATTTTGATAGCAAAAGCCCTTGATGTTTATCTTGATCAACCCGAAGTGAGAAGCAATTGGAATTGCCTTTGCTACTGGGAGGATTCAGTAACCCAGAGAGCAGAGAAATACTCATTTCTCTATTACAGATAAAGTTTTTACAGTTGACTTTCAGGAGACTTGCATAAAGCAACGCATTACTATTTTCTAGATGTTTTCCAGTCTTACTGTTCAAATAATCTTCTGTTAGGTTATTAATTTGGATTTAGCAAAGTGTAAGTGAAATACTTAGTAAATGATCTACAAATAATGAAAGTCTTTTTCTCCCAACAGGCAACAGTTAACCTGTTCCAGCTGCAGCATGCTCAGGTTGTATCTCTTCCAGTTAACTGCCAGTCCCTCTGTGAGAGCGCCAAACTCTATGACCCTGGTCAGCAGTATTCAGAGTTTGTGAAAAGTTTGCCAAAGGATGGTGTTCCTGTTGAATCAGGTTGTTTTGAAACCCAGAGTTCCCAGGTTGATGGGTAAGTGCCAAAGTACAGGTGGCAACTGCTTGGTTTAGAATGGAACACTAGGTACATGTGTCCAACAATAAAATGATGTTTTTGGAGGAACTAAAGGAATCCTGGTGTTTTGCCATGCTTTACTATTGTCTTTGTCTCATCTTTTAGATGGTAGATTATGTATAATGTTGACATTAAAACCTGCCTCTGAATTCTAAAGCAGAATGTCATTTCATGCAATAAGACTTGTTAAAACATTGACAATTGTTGTGCAAGATTTGACTTGTTACTATTTTAAAGTAGATACTGGTTAATACAAAAAATGTAAATTTTGGACTTGGTAGTGTTGTGTGGCAGTAGTACTTCCTAATCAGTTAGAAAGTCTGAAGAGATAGTTTTCCTCTTGTACAGGCCTTGCTGCTACATATAGGAACTTCTTTCATACTGTTTACATTTGGCAACTTTTTGGCAGGAAGTGTTTCTCGATTTCTATCTCATGCTATGTGCCCAAAAAAGCTCAGAGTCCATTTGTAGGGACATGTTATAATTCAATTTTTTTTTTCCCAACCTGTATGAAATGGAAGTTTTTACTGTTAAACTATGAAAGATCCAGCTAATGTGGAAGTAAAGACATCAAGACAAAGACAGCTTCTTGTGTCAGCATGCCATATGCTTTTCCACCTTTAATTTGTTGTAAAATAGTCATCTTGGCACTAAAGCACCAGAATATCCATTTCAATCTGTGTGTTTCACAGTTCTACAGGAAAGCGTCGTCATCGTTTTTCAAAAGGAAACTAAATACAAAAAACCTGATGCTTGAGTCAGACTTCTACCAACAAAAGGCAGGAAATTCAAAGTTAAAGCTGAGATTCTTAATTCTTGTCTGTAAATTTCCTGCCTTTTAAGACTGATTTAGGCTATACTCATAAACTTTGACTTAGGGGGATTTAACTATGTAGCTCCCTGAGAAACTGATGAGCATGAAATTTCCAACACTTTGTGTGCTCTTCAAACTATTTACTGCTTGACATTTATAGGAGTGTGTTTTTTCTCCTCTCTCCCCACCTTTTGTTTTCTTTGTCACAGCCTTATGATTCTTCATGCACTTGATCATTTTTATTGTTTGAGTCTGCATTAGTTTAAGGGACAGTTGCTTGAACAAATTCACATTTTAATGTTTTTTAGTCTCTGTTTCCCTTAAGCTTGATAGGGTAGAACTGATTAAGGAACAGCTTCCTGACTGCTAAGCTTGGCCAGTGGGCCATTTTGTCCCCAGGGTGCTTCAGCATTTTACATTAATTACTGTTAGCAGTATTCTGTCCTTATCGTGAGAGCAGATTTTCAAAATGGATTGACACTCTGGCAGGTTCAACACATTTAAAAAGCACAGCATGTGATCGCCTGTATGTTTATAGGTGGATGGTCCTCATGGCTGGTCAGAGGATCTTTTGGAGGGGAAAGCATAATCATAGAATGCAATGGCTTCTGAAGTATTCTTACCTTCAGATGAACAGATAGCTATTTTTCAAAGTCTGCAAGATAATGTTCATAATACCATGAAGAGATGTGGAAAAGCTGATTCTCTCTGGGTGGAGAGAAAACACTGGGAAATCTCACATATTTAAGTGAAAATAAATGGCCACCCTTCTTTTTATATTTTTATTTTTTTTAATTTTGGAATTAAATTTAATTTTGAGAATGACGTGTCAGAAATTATGTTCCTGAATAGTAATTAAACGTAGCATTTTTAGTGCCCAGGGATTAAAAAAAGACATTACTTTTCATTAAACTCTGTCTTATTCCTTCTTCAAATTACTTTTTTCTTTCTGAAGGGTTTTTAATAAGCAATCAACAAACAGCATCCATACATCCCATGGTAACTTATCTCAGTGTTCAGGAGATTTTCCTGCTCAGACATTAGATGATGTGGGAAGCCCAGTTTATCATCGTTCACAAAAGGTTAGAGAGAAGAGATCTTCCAGCAACACAGATATTCAAGGTAGTTCTTCTGTATTTCTTTTGGAGCTCAGTCTCTAAATAAGTAAATAAAAAATTCAAATTAAAAAATCAATGCTCGGTGTCTTAGTCAGAAGGGTAACACTGAAGGGTTAAAAATGTATTATAGAGTTCAAAGCCTATAAAACATTATGTACTTGAGCATAATAAGGACAAATGGAAAACTGCCTGTATGTATACCTAGATCCTTTGACAAGAAAGGTGAGATACAATTCAAACAGCAAGTACTGTCAAGCTTAGTGGACTAAACTATATCAATTAGCTCTAGCAGTTGAAAATCCATTGGTTTTGTTAACTCCATGTTGATTGCGGGTCTTCTGCAAAAGCACAGTTGTTGAGTTTCTGAAATTAATTTTCTTAGCTCCTGAAGCTTTTACAGGAATATATGCCTTGGGGTTTTTTCATTATATTGCATGTTCATGTAATTTGTGCAATATTTTCCTATTTTGAATATAATGATAGTTAGTCTTCAATAAAAAAATAAGTAAATTTTGTCCTTGACACTTGGAATGAGCAGACTTCCTTTTCAAAAGCAGTTCGAGGACCACCGCCGTTCAGATCGTGGTCAGTTGGCAACCAGAGTGGGGGAATGTGCAGCGATTCTGAAAGTGCAGGGGGAAGCAGTGAGTCACGATCCATGGATTCCCCATCTGCCAGCCCAGGTACGGCTACCCTCTCTTCTAGACTAATCTGAGGTCTTTTCCCTGCACTGTTGTACATTAGTGAAGACATCATTGTTACATGAGCAAGTGCTGAGCAGAGCGTGTAATGAAAAATGAACAGTTGGGTGGAGCTGATACTTACAGCTTCCTGAAAATTTTTCTCATCTGCTAGGGGATTTTAAAAGACGACTTCCCCGAACACCTTCCACTGGGACTATGTCATCTGCAGATGATCTTGATGAAAGAGAGCCACCATCTCCTTCAGACTGTGGTAATGCTGTTTCTATACCTGAAGTCCCCAGAAGATGCTTTTTATTACAGTGTGTCACTTTTCTTTTTAATGTGCTTAAGAAAAGTACTTTAACAAGGTGTGATTGCCAGCAGCATTGTTTTTCAATACAGTGTGCATGCACTTGAAGTTGAGAGATGAAGAATAATGCTCAAGTCGTTTTAATGAAGTGGTGCAGAGTTGTCTTTATATGTTTAAGTTACTGTACGGGCAACCATAGAACATTTCTAATGTCTTCACTGTGTTGAGGTAAAGCAAGTGATTCACTAATCATTCCCTCCAGACATTTACATTTAAATTTAGCTGCTGAATTATGTAAGATCACTTCTAAACTTTGACATGAAATGCACAAATACATAGAGTTGGTAAGTGGCAAATTGGAAAAAAGTGGATCCAAATGTTTTGGGTAATAACTTGAGATTTTACCCTTTTCAGCTAAGATAAAAAAGTTCAGTAATGTCTGTCACAGATTTGACCAGGCCATTTCTAATTTTCAAATGAATTTTGACTGTATAATGACCATGTTACCACAGGCATTGGTAACATTGCCTGTTGGTAACATTACCAGACATTAGTAACAAAACCTGAATAACTAGATTATCAGAAATAGTTCCATGGTATGTCTACAGTACTTAGAAACTAATTTTTAAATATTTGTGCCACTTGCTCAGTAAATCCCTTAGGAACTTCTTTACTTAGTCCTTATTTCCTAAACGTATACTTTGCCTTCTAGGAATGAACCTGTGGTAAATAGTGTTACTTCAGCTCTAGACTTAAAGCATGGCAATGTGTTAATGAATGCAAGCTTTCACTTGGAGTGGTATTGTTTAATCAATGCTTGAGCTTTTAAGAAGCTTTCTGGGCAAGTAACTGAATGTGCTAATTTAAAGTTATCTGTAAAACAAAGGGGTTTGGTTCACAGAGTTGTTGATAGCATTTTAAGTAAATTGCTTGAAAAAATTTGGACACAAAAAGGACCAGTTGCTATTCTTTTTAGTTTTACAATCCTCTAGAAAACATTTCAATATTGTTAGAGGAAACTGAGAATCAGTGGTTTTTAAAAATTTATTTTTATTTTATGTGGCTTCTGCCATGTGTGTTAATTCTTCCTTGCTACAAAATATTCTTTTTTTTTAAGTATTTCAGAAACACTACAGGCCAAAACAAGTCATCCTTCATCCTCTAGTACAGGATTTCGAGATGTATAAGATTAAACTTTCATGAATTGTTGCCTGAGATGCAGGGCAGCTGGAATTAAATGTCCTAATATTTTCACATTGCCACAATACAGGAGAAAATGGAATACTTAAAAATGCAAAACTGGTTGTTTGATTCCACTTTTACCTAAGATTGCTTGATAGTGAATGTCTCTGTTATGTGAACTGTACCATAGTTTTGCCTCCTAGTGATTGAAGTGTTTTCGATTACTTTGATAGTTGCCATTACTTACAGACTTTTGTTCTGTAACACAATTCTAAAAAATCAGAATAACTACCATTGCAATAGTAGATACTAAAATGACTATAACAGAAATTCTCTTCAGGTTTAAATGATCTCACATCTGAAACTGCAAATTCTCCAGGACCTTTTAGAAATGCTAATATGTCCAAAGCAGCACAAACACACAAACTACGGAAGCTGAGAGCTCCATCTAAATGCAGAGAATGTGACAGCTTAGTGGTTTTTCATGGAGCTGAATGTGAGGAGGTAAGTTGAAAATTAGTTTAAATTGCTGCTTGGGATTTTTGTAAAGTTGGGAGGTTTAGAAACTTGAATTATGTTTCTGTATAAAAACTGGAGTTTGTGGCTCATTTAATCACCATGAACTTAAAGCAGAAGCACACCACAGTAATAAATTTTGCGTTTTGCTCACATATGTGGTGACAAATGGCAGAGACATTTCTTACGGTGTCACATTGTATCAAGCCATGTGGTTTTTTGTTTCTTCCCCTGCAGTGTTCACTTGCATGCCATAAAAAATGTTTAGAGACTTTAGCTATTCAATGTGGGCACAAAAAACTTCATGGAAGGCTTCACTTATTTGGAGTGGAATTTGCCCAAGCTGCTAAAAATGTTCCTGATGGCATTCCTTTCATCATCAAAAAGTGTACGTCAGAAATTGAAAGCAGAGCACTCAATGTCAAGGTATGCTCAAGTTTGTTCATGCTGAAGTTTCAAACACAGTCTTTGAAAAAAATTATCTTAAGATTTTAATGCTGTCAGTATTATCTGTGTTTTAAAATTGCCTTTCAAATTGAAATAGAGTTGTGCTGGTTTAATTTTAGGGCATCTATCGTGTGAATGGAGCCAAATCAAGAGTTGAAAAGCTTTGTCAAGCTTTTGAAAATGGAAACGATTTGGTCGAGCTCTCGGAGCTCTATGCACATGATATCAGCAATGTTCTCAAGCTGTATCTCCGCCAGGTATGGAATTGAGAGGTCAGATGGAGAACCAAAGTGCTATAGTGTATTTCTTTAGTACAATACAAAAAACACCCCTTTTCAGCAGTCCTACAGCAACAGATTAAACAAGTGCCCTATATAACTGCAGTGGCTTCTTTTTTTACACATGGAGCCTGTGACGAGGGCAGGGAAAACTGCTGGGATATGTTTTCCACATGGATATTATGGCTCTTTTTAGTACTATATGCAGAACAAGCTTTTGTTTGTCTACTCATAGTAGAATTTAATTTCTAAAACCTTTCTGATTAGTGAATTTGCCTGTCTTACATGGAGTTTAAAAGATTCCATGTTCTTGCCTCTTCATGCAGACAGATGCTGATATATTGCTGTTAATGCCTGCTAACAAAAATTTCATGAAACACTCATAGTGGTCATGATGTGTTCATTATGGAGGGATTATCCATCTTTCTCTTCTAAATTAGAGCTTTAAAGCTTCATGGTTGAATTTTCTAAAACAGTTTCAACATGTATGTGAAAAAATGAAGCTGGGATGTTGCCCAGTGAAATTATTGAGTCACTGTGAAAGGAATAATCCTTAGCTATATGGTCCTGTCTTCTTTCTCACACTGACTGTCAGAGATGAGAATTCCAATCCTATGATCATCACCATTAAGTGATTTTGAAAAAATCTTTTTTTTTTTTCCTTGAAATCTTATTTCAATAAATGTTGATAAATGCTCAGTCCTGAAGCTACTGTAGGAAAGGGTTAGTAAAAGATTTCTGGAAAAGGGTGCAGGAAGGAGTATTTTTGTTAGCTGGGATTGGGTTTGAAAAAATTGGGATTGAGCTAATGAACAAGGATTAAACAATGTCATCATCTAAGAAAGGATGATAGACCAGGAAAAGTTGAAGGAAAACAGGAAGGAAACAAGTTAAAATTCAGGTTTAAGTATGTTTCTGAAATGTTCGTATTTCTTCAGCTTCCAGAGCCCTTGATTTTGTTTCGGCTTTACAATGAGTTCATTGGACTTGCAAAAGAAAGCCAGAACACTAATGAGGAGCTGGATGCTAAACAAGCGAGCCCCAAAGCAAAGATGAGACAGTCACTCTGCATTGAACTGAATAGGATCATCATTAAAATCAAAGATCTTCTGAAACAACTGCCTGTACCAAACTATAACACTCTTCAGTACCTTATTGGACACCTTCACAGGTAAGAAAATACTTTAAATGCAAACTGATGTTGAAAACTTAACTGCTACATGCTGCATGCTGGGAATCTTTTGTACCTGTTGGATGACTGTAGAGGAAGAAGTCACATACACCTCTGAAAACACTCTTCTGTTGCTGGGGCTTTTTCCATGTAATGAATTCTCAAATGAGAGAAGAATATGAAAGGGAAATAAAGCAGGGAAAGCATGGGCCTCCATTACTCTTGATTCTCTGCTGTCATTGGGGTCATTAGTAATTAGTGCCACATGCAGGGATCTAAATATGATTTAAACTGTGATGTAACAAAGATAGGGCAGTGATTTCGTGGCTATTAACAGAAAATTGAAACTTGTATCATGTCTCTTAATAACCATTCTTCAGTCACATCTCACTTCCTTGTCCTCTAAATGCTGGTTTGTGTGATGATGTACTAAACTGATGATTACCTATAAAAATGGGTAATATTGGGCTATATGATTTTTCAAAATGAGAGACATTCTTTTCCCCAACCCCAGAAGTGACAAATAGCCACAAATAACTTTAACAAATAGGACATAAAAATGTCCTGTGTAAGAAGTCCAAGCCACTGTTAAATGTGGTCTGCACTGAAGATTATGCCTGCCTACCAAATTCACTTTCAGATTTTTATTGTCTCTTATCCTCTTTAGACATAAGATAATATTTTAATACCAAAAGTATTTTTGAAGTAATAAAACCTTCTAACTCTTGGGGGTTTCTTTTGGTTTGGATTTTTTTCCCTCTTTATGCAGAGTTACAGAACAGGCTGATGAAAATAAAATGTCAGCCAGCAACCTTGGCATAATATTTGGCCCAACTCTGATCAGACCACGTCAAACTGATGCTACAGTTTCTTTGTCGTCACTTGTGGACTACCCTTACCAGGCCCGGGTAGTGGAGCTGCTCATAACATATTATGAGAAGATATTTGACGTTTCATTGAAACCACTTCTGAGCACTTCTCATTCTGACGAAACAGCTGGTACAGTCAGAGTTGCTCTATCAGCAGATGAGAGGGAACCGCAACAGCAGAGGAAATCGTTTGTTGCTGTAAAGGAAGTGAGTGACTCTTGTGTTGCCGCAATGTTACCTGTGCTGTTTTAATTTCTGTGTTAAATGCTGCAGCATTCCAGAGCACATTTCTAATAGATCTTGGTGGGCTTTTTGATGAGGAGGGCCTGTTCTCTTGAGTTCTCATTTACTTCTGCTCTGACTTTTGTTAACAGGGTATTCACATAGCTCCAAGTGAAAGAGCTTCAGAAACAGCTGCACTCCTTTTGGAATCAAAGAATAGCAAGAATACAAAAGAAGAAGCAGATCCATCTGTAGCTGGTTAGTATGCTGTTAACTCTGGGTGTGGGTGAATAAGGAGCCCTGGATGCTTTAGATTATAGTGCATGTAGCTCTGCAATATAGATAGAAGCAAGTGATGAAACCTGGTCATCACTGCTTGATAGACTGTTTATTTTTGTAAGAAGAACAGAGAATTAAATCTTTCAAAAGGCTTTTAAGAAACCGGTGTTTATGGAATCAGTGCTTAAAGTATTTGGTAAGAGAATATAGCAGTGGTTTAGTTTCTCCGTTTTTTCAAAAAAAAGGCAAACAAAACAAAGCCATAATTATGCTGTGACTGTGAATTTCTGAAATCCATTACAGTGCTGTAAACTAACAACCAGCAATTTATATATTTTGACCACTGGCTTCCCCCAAAATGTGTACCCTTGCCATTCACTGGAACTAAATCAGAGGGCTTTGGAAAGAGTAATTGTCTGACAGAATCATCAGAGCACTTTAGATATCAGTATTTCTGCTCAAAAACTCCCACCCAGCTTTGCTAACCTAATTCTAATTCTAAATTTTTTTTCTGTTTATCTGCCTATGCTACTACAGGGGTTTGTTTTAATGTAGGTATGATTTCATGTACTTCATTTAGGAGTAACTATACATAATCCCTTTCAATTGTACTGATTTTCTTCTGTTGTCACTAGTTCAGTCATGTCCCATACATCAACAGTGCAACATCCTGAAACATACTAAAACTGAAAATATTCAGGGATGGCAAAGCACCAGCCAAAATGTCAAGTATCTCTTTGTCTGTTTTCTCTTTGGTTACAGCTGTACAGTATGTGTTTTACTGCTATTGAAATGCTAACATTTGGTTAAAGTAGGGTATTCCTAGTATGTATACAAGCTATCCTTAAAAACTGTTATCCCATTAAAATACTAACTGCCACGGGATCATTGGAGTCTTGCTGACTTCTCTTTATACTTGGTGCAAACATCCAGTCACATCTGTTTGTGTGTTTCTAGGTGATGCTGTGAGTCCAGCTTCAGAGAAAGACAGTGATCCATTCATTTCTCTAGGTGAAGACCCCTGTAAAATTAACTTACTTCCCATAAAACCTAACCGTCAGGTTGCCAAAGTTCCACTGCGGGCTCTGAGGACAAAACCAGCATCTCGCCCCGTGAGCCTGCCTGTAGACCGGATACTTCCTCCATGTGTTTTGAATGAAAGAAATTCACGAAATGCGGGAGCAGTAAGTTCGGAGAAGCTGGGCAGAAGCCCCACTATTGAAGAAGTCTCAGAGGTGAAGGCGCTCCCTGCTGTTGATACCTGCTGCAGACTTCCTTGCTACGACACCCAGATGCTGCGAAAAACTTGGGACAAGCAGTACAAACAGTATGATATCACAGCAAGGACAGCAATGATCATGACTAATGTGCCCCAGGAGAAACGAGCACTTGAGAGTGGAACTGCAGGTTCTGTATCATCATCATGCAGCCTTGGTAACAATTCAGCTAATGCCATTCTTCCTAATAAGCCATATTCTGTTGTCGGGTCAGGCAGGACAGCAGCAGAAGAGAACGGTCCTGATGTTAATCCTCTTGCTGCCTTTAGGGCACCAAGAACATTGCAACCACCCCCAGGGACATTTTATAAACCACCTTCTAACAAATCAAAGGAAAATGGAGATGATTCTTCTGCTAAAGCTTGTGCACCAACTAGTGCTAGCTCTGTGTTTCTCCAGGATAATACTGTGAAACTGGCTAGGAGCTCTGCACTTCCATCAGGTGATCCTGAACAAACCACAAATGAACAGAAATCTATCTCAGAGGATATTCACCCCACAGATCTGAAGCCTGCTTACCATAGACTGAGACCAAAAAGGATCCAAGAACTGGAACACAGGGAAGCTCATTTTGTATAGGGTGCAAATTCCTCTTGGACTATATGCAATTTGTTGATGTTGCCAGTGGAGACTTCCCTTTGCCCCTTTATTCTTTGCCTTCCCTTGAGAATCCCACTTTTGTGCCATATTGGAGTTATTTTTATATATGCAGCATTTTAAAAATGGGGGGAGGCCTCGGGAACTGTGAATTAAGTAGGTCAAACTTTTTGTAGTTCAGTAGCTTTCAATAAAGATGTAATACATTCCCAGTCTAGACACAGTTTATGGGTTCATTGAATAAGATACTGAGCTTCATTTCATTGTGTGGAATGGAGTGTTTATTCATAGAGAAACAGCTATTTTTCATAATAGATGTTATAATAAAAATGGAAGGTTTAATGTTCACTCTCTAAGCATAAACCAAAGCTTGTGCTTTGCTCTGTAAAAGCATTTGTTCATTTTTCTAATCTGTGCAATTAAAGCTTTGCTCTTGAACAGGCTTACATACTGGCCAGCATGGCCGTAATTATGTATCATATGTGTATATTTTAGGCAGACATGGTTATCTGTTGCCAGTTTTCTATGTTGTCACTTTAATTTTTTTTTTTTTTTTTGTACAGCAAAGATGCACTTACTGAGCTTTACTATTCAGAAACAGTAATCAATTCACGTCTGGTTTATTGTACTGTTTAGTGAGTGGGGCAAATGTGCACAGCCTGTTTCATTTGGGTGCCCTTGTGGAGACACTCAGTTGCCGTGGTGCTGTCTTTCCCAGGGGAAGCAAGAGGCAGTGATTTGCTTGCCATAGATCAATTTCACCACTTAAGCTGGTGTAACTGAAATGAAAAGCTTTGTTTCCAAGTTTCAGTGAAACAGCTACAAATAACCAAAAATCAGCATTAGTAGGTGCATCTAATGGTTTTCACTTTGTAGTAAATGGGTTTTATGTGTACACTGTTACATTTGCTTTAAAATATATTAATGTGTTAACATTTCAGTGACTCTGGCTTCTGTATCTGGATTTCTTCTAACTTATTAAAATACAGATGTTTGGCCTTTGCAATAGTGTAGTACTCTCCTGCATCTGTCTTCTGGGGCTAGGGGGTGGCACACTTGTCTTAATGGGATTACAATTAGCATGACCCTTTCTTGTGTACTATAGAGTACGGTTGTTTTGGCATGGTACTGTCTACTGATGTAAGTACCAAGACCACGCTCAAAGGACAGCAAAGACAAAGAATCACTTTTCTGTTTTTGCAACATGAAATACACTGGACTTTAATACTCCATTACCTTTGCCAATCTTCCCAAAACACCACAAATAAAATCCCATGCTCTGTTTGGTGGACGTAGTCTGATTTCTATTTCCAGAACTCACAACACTGAACTTTGATTCCTTGTCATATTTCCACAGAAGCAGGGCTTGCATTCTTGGCAAAGACCATACTATGACTGGATGGTTCTGGCCATGTGCGGGGTCATTTCTTTGGGGAGCTGCCTCTAATTACAGAAAAGCTGAAGATCCCAGGTGCTACTGTCTGCCCAGACTGGTGGTGTGAGTTGCATAACAAAATATGTGGAAAGGCTTCTTGACATGAATGGGAATTTGTTCTACTTTGATAATGGAGGAGAGGACTATATATACCCCACACAACTGGTTAATGAATCATTAAAGACAGTGTAGCATAACTTCATAGCACAGTTGTGAAAGGATCAGTATTGATTAGGACAGCAAGATAGCAAAATAATTTTTGAATTATCATTAAATTTGTTTCACTATATTTAAGTGTTTTAGCATGTCTAGCATGGGGTATGGTAATGGCTTAAGAAATTAATTAAACTTCTTGATTTAATAATAAAGCTGTTCACCTAGTGTGATGGCGGGTATCTTGTACTCCCCAGAGAAGGCTCCCGAGACCATGAATTACAACAGTGAATACTACCTACAATGAATACTGTGAGAAACAAACATTTCTTAAGTCATAATACCAGTTATTACTGGCTCTTGCCATACTCCTTTTTATGTAGCATCTGCTTCTATGTTTTGCTAGTATGAAGAGTTTCTGCTCTTGTGAAGGTGTTTTCCACAGCCGCACGGGTGCCAGCGGGCTGGGCCGGGAGCGGGGGCAGCAGGGCTTGGTGCCACTGGGTGGGGATGCGTCGGTGTCCTACAAACCCACGGTGTTTTAGGAAAAATATCCATTTCAAAAGATTATTTATATGTCCCAGCTTTATAATGCCTTCGAGTGTTTTTATGTAATACAAGCGAAGTAGCAAGGGCACGTCTTTGGAAATAGAAACCTTGGAAGCCAGTGTAAGAGTTATGTCCCTGCTGCCCAGGGTGGCGGCAGCGCGGGGGGGGCTGCGGGGCGGGGCCCGGGGGGTTCTTCCCGAGCCATTTCGCCAGCCAGGGGACTGCGGGGGAGGCTGGAGGCAGCGGCCTAGGGGCCACTCGGGGACTGCTTAATTTGTAAATTTTCGTAAACGTTTGCACGGTGAGGTCACGGCCGCGTTGTGTTCGGGCCCGGGCGCTGGGGGCCCGCCCGCCGAGGGGCTGTGAGGGGCCGGCAGCGGAGCCTTCCGCCTGGTGGAAGAGGCTTCGGTTTCCTTTGAAACTGGAAATGTTTCGAATGGCCCCTGTTGTTTCTTTCGGTTCAGATGAAGATTTCCCTCCGTCTTGCTTTGAAATGGCTTTACTCCGACGGAACTGCAGCAATCCTACCCACCTGCCCCAGGAGACAGGCAAAGTCATGCAAAGTGCCAGAACCCTGCAACTTCAACTCTGGGGAGGAAACTTTTTGCTGTCAGATTTGTTTGGTAATTGTATTTTCTGAAGTCGTAATGCACTGCCTCATCCCTCTTAAAGCTTTGACAGGGTACCGACTTCTGTAAGTCGCTGACCTAATTAGTCATGACAGCTGTTTGTTTAGTAGGGCCCCAGATGCCACCAGAACTACCCTTCTAAAACCATCTTTTCAAATATGGGGTTTGTTCAGATCTGAAGAAATACATTCAGAAATATCAGTATCCTAGTACAGACTTGATTGTGCTTGTGTTGGTCATATTGGATGTTTGGGAGGATTTTTATTCATGAGTGCTTAAACTCGCAGATTGAGCTGTTCTGTATCAAGCAGAGGATTAAAACAATCTCCTTACAACTCAGCAGTGTTATTCTGCGAGTGCTAACTGCACCTAAGATATGTGTTTCTTTGCTGCCAAGCTGAATATTCCTTCAGAAACCTCTTTCAGCTGTGCTCACACATGAGGTAAGCTTTTGTGGTAAGTGTTCAAGGTTTTCGTTGCTTCTATGTAAGAAGTCTGTGTTTTGCTTGCAAATCCATGAACTCTTTAGCTTCCGTGTAACAGAGGCCTAATGGACCTAATCTGAAAGCTGACACGAAACGCTCTGTGAAGGCGGAGCACGTATAGTAACGCTGGTAACTTAGCTTGTACTTTTTGAGTGAATTTGCTAAATACTACTTTGGCTCACCTTACAGAGAGATCTCAGAGCACATAAACTTAGTTCTGTTTGGGTGAAACTAACCTGGAACCTGTGCTTCAGCACCATACCTGACGTGCTGCAACTGCGAATGCACACTCAGTCTGTGTCTGCAGCTCATCTGAAGCAACCCTTAGGAAAGCAGTGCATGGGTCCTGGGTCCTTAGCACCCACTGTTTCACTATAAAGCTGCTCTTATTGAGCCATCCCACTTGTCAATGTACACATAATATGTTGGGAAAATGGAACAAACCCAGTGTTTCAACTTTCCATTAGCTAAGTGTGTGTGAGGAAGGACAGGGAATGTCTGATATTTACAAGTGTTGTTATTTAGAATATTCATGGAAAGAAATCTCACAGGAGGATTCTTTGGAGGCAAGACTTTCTGAATAAAATGCTCTATCTGCATGCCCATTTATATTCATAGAGAGAGGGGAATTCTTCTATTCTTCTAACTTAGAGATCCAAAGGATCCTTGGAAAGATTTTTTGAAGATTTAGGATAGCTTTTTCTTCTGCCTGTGAGTGAAGGTAGAAGAAAAAGCTATCCTAAATCTTCAAAAATGTCAAATGTTTGAGGAGGGTGAATGCTAGGAAAATCCTCACTCCTTAGCCCTTATGGAGCTGGATGACAGAACAGTGTCGATATGAACTAAACTGAATTATGCCTGAAGTGGAAAGCATGCCTTACATATTTCCACTGCTTTGTGCTTGTTTATCCACAGATTGGGGTGATTAGCGTGCTGCTGGGTTTGCACAAGAATGGGATCTGTTTAAGATTCCACATTTCTCTATATTTGACATGAAAGAGTCTGATTGCGTTTGTCTTTGATTCCATAGAAACACACCTTTCAAACAGAAGTTTCGTGGGGCCTTTTCTTAGTCTCTCTGATATTTTATTGTTTGATCCTGGTTTGACAGAACTTCCCATTCTTGTCCTTCAGGTTATTCCTTACTTATTTCGTGCAGGGAGGGCTCTGAAATACATAGGAAACACCTAAAAACCTTCAGCTTACGTTGTCCCCAGTAGTTTGAGATAGCTGGGTGTAAAACTTACCTGAACTCAAAAAGCCCCAACCTGTGTTTGTGTAGTTTTTTTTACACACACATAGATATATCTGTTGATATAAGATACATTCATATGGACCCACTCCTACAGTTAGTCCGGACAAAATTGCACTAGCATTAATTATGTTAGCCTTGTAGTGAGCCTGTGTCGAGGGACATGCTCTTCCACATGTGTAAGAATGTCTCATGGGTTAAGAAATGGTTTGGGTGCTGGAAAACATTGTTGTACATTAGAAGTGTTGGCCCATGAGCACACCCAATACACAGAAGCGTGCATATTTTCAGAGCTGTCTTTTCAGGTAATTTTAAATTCTCCCTATTTTAGAGAAATATTTGCTTGTGGTACTGGAGAGATTACTGGGGATGCTTTTATAATTTGCTGGACAAATAGCATTTAATCAGACTTGATTTTTAGTCCAAAGTCAGGAATAACTCTGGAAATAAGAAAACAAAATTCTAATATTTAAAACAGCTGTTAAAACTATGGCATATGTGTGTGAGGTAAGGGGATAACACAACACACGTGCCATGTAACCCCATGTATTGCATATAGGTGCTCAAGATGCACGTTACAGGGAACTTTTGTATTATCAGATATCTACTGTAGGCGTAATGCAAGAGCTATCACCAAATATCTAGTTCCACTTATTGCTTTCTTTATGTTCTGATACATAAGTGGAATGTCTCATGTTTTGTTGCTGCTGGCAACAAACTGCAGGTCTTTAGGAAATACCTAAGCCGTAGTGACAACTGTGGGTAGAGCTAGAGTGAAATTGTGCAGTGTGCTCCATAAGCTGAACTGTATTTTCCCTTCCCGTGTCAAATGATAGGCCCTGCATAAGCTTTCGCTGTTTACTTTTGAAGATCCCTTTTTAAAGCTAAAAAGCAAAAATGGGTCACAGGAGCAGCGCATGTAGTTGACCATAGAAAGCAAAGTATACTCTACCATCATCCAATTGTGATGTAAAAAATCTAATTAGGAGAGATTAGTTTAATCTGTTAGAGCTGTCTCTGCAAACATGTGGACAGCAAAAAGAGATCCATTTTCTTAAAATAACTTGCCTTAGGATTTTAGACTTAAAATGCTTGTTTGCTGAATCAAACAGTTAAATTATCTGTTTGCCTCACACATAGTGGTAGGGCTTAAACACAGTCTTCAGCTGAGCAGCAGCAGCAGTGCTGGTTTCTCTGCTTTGCACTGCCATTAGTCAGAGCTAGCTTCTATCTGTGGCTTTATGAAGCTTTGTTTTTCTGTCTAGATTGAAGCAGGCTGGGTCTCACCTGTGATATGAAAATACGCTCAACAGAAATTAGATCAAAGCCACTTGTAAAAGAGGGGGTTGCCATAGAATCATAGAATAGAATTATTAACATTAGAAAGGACCTCCAAGATCAAGTCCAGTCTTTGATCAAAGACACCACATCAACTAAACCATAGCACTAAGTGCCATGTCCAGTCATTTCTTGAACACTTCCAGGGATAGTGACTCCACCACCCCCCTGAGCAGCCTCTTCCAAAGCTTGACAAACCTTTCAGTGAAAAAAATCCTCCTGATGTCCAAACTGAACCTCCCCTGGCACAGACTGAGGCCATGCCCTCTTGTTCTGTCACTGTTTGCCTGGGAGAAGAGGCCAACTCCCATCCTACTACACCCTCCTTTCAGGCAGTTGTAGAGAATGGTAAATTCTCCCCTGAGCCTTCTCTCCTCCAGACTAAACCCTGGCTGCCTCGGCCACTCCTCACAGGACTCACTCCAGACCCTTCCCCAGCTCTGTTGCCCTTCTCTGGACTCGCTCCAGCCCCTCAGTGTCTTCCTTGAGGTGATGGGACCAGAATTGGACACAGCACCCAAGGTGTGGTCTCACCAGTGCCCAGTACAGGAGGACAATCCCTGCCCTGGTCCTGCTGACCACACTGTTCCTGATCCAGGCCAGGATGCCATTGGCCTTCTGGGCCACCTGGGCACACACTGGCTCATGTTCAGCTACTGTCACCAGCACCCTCAGGCTTTTTCCCACTGGGCATCTTTCCAGACACTCTTCCCCAACCTGTAGCACTGCCTGGGATTGTTATGACCATTTGGCAAATGGCTGTGACACTGGCCAGTCTCCAGTCATCTGGGACCTCCCTGGTTTACCAGGATGGATGATAAATGATGGAGAGAGGCTTGGTGAGCTCTTTTGCCAGTTCCTTCAGTATTCCTGGGTGGATCCCATCCTACTTCATAGACTTGCGAGTGTCTCAGTGGCACAGCAGATCACTAACTACCTCCTAATGGACTGCAGGGAGTGGGTTCTGCTCTCCATCCCTGTCTACCAGCTCAGCGGAGTGGTTGCCCTGAGGATGAACAATCTTTATGTTGAAGACTGAGGCAAGGAAGGCATTAAGTACCATGACCTTTTCCTCATCCTTGGTTACAGTGTGCCTCTCTGCATGCAATAAAGGATGGAGATTGTCCTTGGCCCTCTTTTTGTTGTTAATGTATTTTAAAAAACACTTTTTATTATTTTTCACAGTGGTAGTCAGTTTGAGTTCTAGCTGAGCTTTTGCCGTTCTAATTTTCTCTCTACATGACCTAACACTGTCCTTGTACTCTTCCTGAGTTGGCTGCCCCTTCTTCCAAAGGTCATAAACTTTCTATTTTTCCCTAACTTCCAGTGAAAGTGCCCTGTTCAGTCAAGGCTGGTCTTCTTCCCTGCTGGCTCACCTTTCAGCACATAGGGGCGGCCTGATCCTGTGCTTTGTTATCCTTGGTGCCAGAAGCCAGGTTAAAGTGGGTGGTTTAGGTGACACCTGTGTGCAGGGCTCAAAAGCCCTGCAGTGATGCTGGGAAAGAGGCAGAGTGCAGTGCTCTGCTGTCAGAGCTGCAGTGGGCTCTGGGGGAAATCTCAAGAGTGTTAAATTCAGTGAAGCAGTATTGTGGAAGATTCTTAAAGGTGTCCCCAAAGCCTTGTGAAGGGGAAAGCAACGGGCAAGCTCTGCCACATCTTTTAATTTTTTTTAAAAATAATGAAGACTGAATTGTTGTTCAGCTTCTGCCTGGGAGAACAATCACAGAGAAGCTGTGGTAGTGCTTGTACAGAGTCATTGCCCAGCATGAGTGCTGGTGGGAGGTTCTGCTGCATTGCTGTTTCAGATGCCCTTTACAGATGAAAAACTATAGGGAATTCAGTGTTCACTCAGTTCATAAGTGTAGGGGTGTTTTTCTGCTTTTAGGAGAGTGTTGTTATCTATGTAAATAAACTTCTTAAATTTCTTTCAGTGCCTATGCTCTTTCTGATTGCAGCAGTCCCAAACCACCACGGATTTTGTGAGCAGGGCACTGCCTGTAAAGAGTGAAGATAGATCTCTGCCATGACCAATCACTTCAGAAGTTCATGTGTCTCCTCAGTCCAAGTGGAGTTCTCTACACATTATTACTAGGTACAATTCTTTATCATGGTTCTACTCTGCTTTTTTATTATAGTGTTTTTCTCTACTTAAAGTAGTAGAGCTTGAATCTTAACCAAACAAATCTGTTAGTTTGTCTGAGTGATGCCCAGATAGGAAAGGATATTTCAGGATTGAAAATTAATTATTCTTTATTTATTCTGTGCTGCTACAGAATCTGAGGTTTATCTGTCCAGTGTCTTCTGAGTGCATTATTTAAGTAGTTCTTTTCCTACAATTTTGTCTCATGTTCACCTGTCTAATTTAGATTTGAAAGCAGTATAAGGTTAATTATACTAGCCCGGCTAGCTCAGTCAGTAG
>VYZT01030936.1:9031-32250 GCA_013400735.1 Pomatostomus ruficeps | reverse complement strand
CGGAGTAGTCCAAAAGAGGAAGACTTTTTCTCCTCTGTATCAGGTGCTATTAATTCTCATTAAGTATTTATCTGCATTGTTACCAGGCCTCTGAGCTCATTGTTAACTTGCTTTGTAAGCATCCAAGAGATGTAAGGCTTGGAGAAGAAAGAGTACAGTCAATTAACTTGACAGATATTTATGGGAAACCACTCCCAAACATGAATCAGCATGAGAGAAAGCGTGAATGTTCTGCCTTGGAAAATGCTGTGGCTAAGTGATGGTTCGGTTGTTGTTTTGGGCTGCGGATGGTGTTTTCATTGGTTAACATGTAATGGGAGGGAGGCAGATGCACCAAGAAAAGCTGTGAAGATAGTTACCACACTGGGTTTTTTTTCTTTTTCTGGAATGGGGACAAAGAAGGTGCAAAAACTAAAGGGTGTGGAACCAACCCTTGTGGAAATGTTCAGGAAGCAATGCAGTAGTAAACAGTACTTATTTGGAACTTGGAATTACAGCTTGACAAGGACAATGAGTTTTTAGTACAGCAACCATACAGCAACCACACATGAACCTGCACACTAAATGCAGAGCACAGAGAGAAGCATGAGGGAAGAAGAGATCTGCACATCAGTATTGCTGCTCAGAACTGAAATACACAAGCTTTTAACCAAAATATTCCGATTGCATTTATTTTTCAACCCAAGGCTCTCAAAAAGCTCTGAGTGATTGTAGCTGTGCTTTTAGCCTTGTTGGCCTGGATCTGAGGTACAAAGACAGAAGATTTTTCCATGTAGGCAATGCAGACCCTTCATAAACCATAGTGGGGGGAAAAAAGTATTATTGCTCTTAGCTTTTGTGGCAAGTTTCTGGTTCAGGAAAGCCTTGCAGGGAGGTACCTATTTGCCGAGGCAACTCGTGCCTGACAGCTTGTAGATCCTGTTGATCAAGTCAAGGACTGCAGCCAGAATAATTGCTTGAAATTTTCTGGGTACAGAAGTGCCAGTGAGGAGTGCTACTCTGTTCTTTTGAAAGGTTGCTCCCGAAGGGCAGAATCAGAACAGTCTTGCAATATAACAGATGCACATTTATGGATAATTCTCCTGAGAAGCGTGTAGCAGTGTTACCACATCACTGCTTACAGCCAGCATTGCTGTAGCATTTTTTAGCTCGAAAATGTTAATGGAAAATTATATGGTAGGAGGAAAAGAGTGCAGAAATTATTTCCTCCTAAAAACTCTAATGAATTTTATGTGATGAACTGTAACAACTAAGCACACCCCACACAACAGGCAAGCTTGATAGTTTTTTAAAGCTCTTCAGGCACCTTTTTTTTAAAAAAAATTATGATATAGCTGCTTATGTTTTATGCTAATAATTATGCCCAGATTTGTCCCTGTTACCCTTCTCTTTCCCTTTCTCTATCAAAAGTAGGTTTTGGGGGTTTGGAAGTCCATCTCTTTTCAGAAACACAGATTACTGCATATTTTTTAAATCTCTTTGAAGTTAAGAATAAAATGATTTTATTTTTAGAGGTTCATTGGGGTTTTTTTTTTGCTTGGAAATCAAGTATTACTTAATTAGAATTTCTAGAAATTTGCCCTTAGTTTTGCTAATGTTTTAGGGGTTTTGTCCCAGGCTTCCTGAAGTATATATACGCAGTCTTTTTTTTTTTTTTTCTTTCCTATGTATTGGACAACTAGCTTAATTAATAATATGACATATAGAAAGGATTTCAGGAAAATATTCTTAAAGTATTTAGAAAGTGCATGTTACTGTAAAATGTGCTGTATAATTAGGTATGTGTTAAAATATTGGGAGAATAACCTGAATCTGAGATGATTCTAATGATGAAAGGGAGATTAAATCAATGATTTATAATACTGGCCTGGAGGTGTTTGCTAACTGTACAGAAAATATATACAGTGTTTCAGTACTAGAATGATTTCCATATTATAGCTAGCTGAGCAGCATTAAGATATGTGCAGTCCTAAATCCATTTCCTTGGATTATAAATGAGTTCACAATTATATGCTGATAGCAGGGCTGCATATTGCATATATATCTCTTGAAAAATGAGAACTGCATCTCTTGTGAATGCAGAATACGGATAACAGAATTCAGAATTTGACATGCTGCAGGCAGGCAACACGTAGGCTTTCATACACAAAATGCATCACATTGAATGCATTGGCATACATTTCAAAAATGCAGAAGCAACATTTGATTTAAATTATTTAGAAAAAAAATGTATGAGGATGCCATTTTAATTAATAACTTTTCTCACTAGAACAGAACCAGATACGTGACCACAAGCAGCAGTAAAAGAAACAAGCTCCCAATAGTCTGAGAAGTTGGCAAAAGAAAAGTATATTAGTGCCCTAAATATACTTCATTTGCAGTAGTGTATGTATTCTGCAGTATATATGTAGTTATATCTCTCTGATAAGTCTAAATACCTAACTAAAAAATGCTTTTGGCCGAGACATACTTAGAGAATCAAGCATTGCACTGAATTTTACGACATCCCCTATACATAAGGGGTTCTTAAACCTGCATCTACCTTTCTAGAAATAAGAAAGAATCCCTTAAGAAAGAAGTTAATTCACACAGGAAAAAAAAAGTAGCATGTACTTAACGTTGACTTATCTAGAAAAGCATAACCAGTACATACTGCCAAAAAAGAATCAGAATTGTGGTTTTGAAATGTGTGTGAAAAAGAGTGACTTAATTTGCAAGTGTATGAATGTGTGTACATATCTATTTATCTTTCATTATAATCTCACAAATAGTAGAAACAGTAAGTGAGATTATTGAGTAGTCTTAGAATGTCTTTCAAATGTTTTGTTCTAGCAAATCAGTAGGATGAAAGTAGTCTTGTTTTGTGGATTTTTTTGTTTGTTTTATAAAACATGCCAATTTGAGCAATGATAACTTTTCAACAGAAACTAGGGTAGTAAAACACTTCAGAGTTAAATGTTTTTCACTGTTTCTGTTTATAAATGACAGTGATTTTGAAAGTGTTTTTTCAAAGCTTTGAAATGTTTTTAGCCTCTAGCTCTCATTGACTTGGATGAATTAATATTGGTGTTCAGATGCTAATTTATGTGACTGCTTTTGAAAACAATTTTAGGTCAAATCCTCTTTCTGTAGGAGTATCCATTAACTCTGTCATTAACTCCAGGAAACCTTTCTGTTCACAGCCTCTGTTCTTTAACTGACATTTTTTTCTGACTGAGTCACCTGCCTTCAAGTATGGAGTTGCCAAATAAAGTGCTTTCTTTAAGAAGCAAGGATACTTTGCTCATGCACTGCAAATGAATTCTGTAGAAATCTAGCATCTGGCTGATGGATTTACTTTTTATTATCTTTCCAGGGAAATTCTGGCCTGGGGTTCAGTATTGCTGGAGGGACAGATAACCCACACATTGGGGATGATCCTGGGATATTCATTACTAAGATTATACCAGGAGGAGCTGCAGCAGAGGATGGAAGACTCAGGTAAAAACAAATTTATTATGTGTGTTTGGAAACAAAATGCATAATTATTATAATTGTTCTCTGGGAGCCACATGCCAACTGGATCTTTCATGGGGTCGGGGGAAGTAAATGATGTGACTGGAGTCTCCTTTGTCCTAAGAGAGCTGATTCAAGCAGCTTAGAGCAACTGAATAAGGGTAGTTAAATCCTGTATAATGGGGCATTTGATGGTGTCACCTCTGTCATAGTACCAGGCTTTTTCTTTAGTGCAAAAGGCAAGATGGGGGCAGGAGGAGGAAACCTGCACATCAACATGCAAGTCTTCTCTGCCTGACTCATGGCTGAAGAACTGCACATTGCTCTTACACATTAGGCTATCAAGACCTCCCAAACTACAAAGCCATTCCTAAATAATCACAGCTATTTGTAGATGCCTCCTTTTATTTGGCTGCAGTGGTGAGATGTGTTTACTGCTGTTTCCAAACACTATTTTTGCACCACGATGATGTGACGGCTCTGCTGTATTTTCTGAGTCATCTCCAGAGTACTCTGTGGCTGTAGCTCCTGAAACAAACATACAGATCGCTTGATGGGGTTCTCAAATACATGGCAGCATCTCTCTTAAACAGGAGGAACCACAGAAGTGCTTGTGCCTGTCTTTCCTTATGGACTGAGTGCAGAAAGGCTTCTGTCTTTCACAAAGGCTGCCACCTTTCTGTCAGTTGTGCAGCCTGCTAATGCTCAAAAAAGCCAATTTAACTGGAGAGACTTGGGAGAAAATTCTGCTGCTTTCATGATCTCAGCACTGAAATTCGCTCTGAGAGCCTTTGCCAAAAGCAGATGGTCTAAAATTCATAAATGTACCAGATGGTAGCAACATTTCTCCTGAAGCCTTTTCCTTTAATTCAAAGTAAGGGGAGTTGGCCAGTTTAAAGAGCAAGTTTGGGATATTTCTTATGCTACATTAATAATTTGGTTTTGGAATTGTTTCTTTCTTTTTTGCCATGATAGTGATGAGGAGTCATGGTGGTTGGCAGTGCCTGAAAGATTTACGTTTTAACTAAGATTGCAGATAAAAGGAAATGGGACTAATATCATGTAGCTTTGTGACTAAAATGCAGCTATCTTCCTCTAAACTAGTCTCCTAATAGTCAGTGAAGAAAAACCTAAGCATTTCTAGGCTGTGATTCATTTAATCCTAACGTCAATGTCTAAAATAGAATAGAAGAATAAAAGGGCCTACATTTTCATTGGTGACTCAAATGAAAAGGAGTTTCTTTGCCTAGTCCAGCTGTGTTGATATGTACTGTAAATGTCTGCACTGGGCCAGATGAGCTTCATGCAAAACACAGCAGGAAGAAACAGCAGTATTTGGAAATCATGCTATTGAATTTGACATGATGAGCAACATAGGGGGGGTCTTAAACCTGAAACTGCCTTTCTACTAAAAAGAAAGAATTCCTTGCACAAAACAATGTTATCTTTTTAGTAGAATTTCTAATTACATTTGAAAGCTTTTTTAGTTTCACCTATTAAGAAAACAGAAGCAATTACAATATTTTTCTATCTTTGTAAGAAATCAAACATTTCATAACTCATTCCTGTATTAATTAACTACTCTAAGTTCAACTCATTATTTCCGTGTTGTAAACATCTTGAAAAGACCTACTAAACCCACAAAAAGTAGCATGCTAAGGCAATTCATTAATCCATACTAAGATTAGCCCTGCTAAACGTTGTGTTTTGTAATAAAAGTATAGCAGTACAAGTATAGTTATCTTATTACTAAGACTTATATAATATTTTAAGCATAGATTTGTCATGGTCATTCTTTCTACTCTGAGATTTTAGAAAGATTTCTCCTTTCCTTGTTTTATCTGGTAAGTGGGTTTTACTTTGCTATAAAGACACAATCCTGTCATTTTTTAGGAACATCTGAAAATGTAGTTATCAGTGGTCATTACTGATATGCCACTGAAGGGCCATATCCTGGGGCAGTCTTTGCTGACTAACACGATAATTAATTTTTCATAACAGAGAGAGTTTATCAGTTAGGGCCACTCTACAGGAACAAAAGCTCAACAACATGCAGTACCATCTGTCAAGAATAGCGATAATGTAGGTTTCTTAACAAAAGCCCAATTTTTAGTTACCTGAGAATGAGAGTTTGGTCTTTACGGACTGGAAAAAAATATACTCTTTTGTCCGCTTTTCCTTAAGGCTCTTCCTGCAGATACTCTACATTATAGAGCAGTGTGGGCTGTCTGAACTGGCTTCTATATCTACTGTCTGTTTTAATCATGAAAGCCTGTAAAATCACTTCCACTGCATTTTACATGACGTCCCTTTGATCTAACTTAGCTGAGTGAAGTTCTTCAAACAGCAAGACTATGAAAGCAACCTGTAAGAAACTGACTTCATGCTCCAGACCCTCAGGAATCTTTTACATGAATATGTGGGTTGACAGGGGAGGAGTAGGTCAACTGAAGTTTCACCTAAGTCCAACAAAAGCAAGTGCAGCCTCCTGCACCTGGGAAGGTGTAACCCTCCAGTGGGAGATGTATAGTTTTAAGTACATAAATATCAGGCATAAATACCTGGTGGGAGGGAATGAAGATAAAGAAGCCAGACTTTTATCAGTAGTGCCCGGTGACAGAGCAAGAAGCAATTGACAACAAGCATATGAAATTTCATTTTATCATCAGGAAACTCTTTTTTATGGTAAGGGTTGCTGGGCACAGATAATTCAGAGATGTTGTGGAGTGTCCATCCTTGGAGATACTGAAAACCTGACTATACATGTTCCTGGACAACCTGTTCTAGGTAAACGTGCTTCAGCAGAGAGGGTTTGACAACAGGATCTCAAGAGGTGCTTTCAAACTTAAATGACACTGTGATACTTTAATTTGGCCTGAGCCAGCAGTGTGCTCTGGTGGCACTGAAGACCAGCATGGAGGTGACCAGAGATACCCAAAGAAAGGACTGGAGGCAGCAGTCACATATTGCAATAAGGAAAATTCCAACTAGGTCTGATGATAAAAATGATCTCTTTAATGTAACTGGTGATTCTGTGAGATTCTGGAATCTCTTTTCTCTGAGATATGCAAGATTCACCTGAATGAAGTCCTAAGCTACATGATTGAAATTCCAAATTGGTCGTGCTTTGGGCAGGAGATTGGACTAGATGACCTCCAAAGGTCCCTTCCAGCCTGAATTGTTCTCCGAATCTGCAGATTACTCTTGCATATAAACCTGTGTGTGAGACTGAAAGAAAGGTGATTAAGCTCCTGAGGTTCTCCCTACTCTCTCTCTCTCTACTGTGGAGAACAGTACTTTTATTGACAGTAGGCACTATGCATAGTGTGGGTTTGTATCACTTCATGACCCACATCTCTGCTTTAAAAATACCAATAATTATCAGCCACTTTAGACTACATTCATTTTAATAAAACATTCCCATTTTTGAGAGACTTCCTGAAATTTCAAAATCAGAGCAGCATAAAACCACAGGATATCTCTAGCTGGAAGGGACCCATAAAGATAATTGAGTCCAGCTCCCTGCTTATCTTGGGGCTACCTAAAACTAAACCACGTGACTGAGAGCATTGTCCAGATGTTCCTTGAGCTCTGTCAGGTGTGGTGCCACAACCACTTCACTGGGGAGCCTCTTCCAGGGATGGACCACACTCTTAGTGGAGAATCTTTTCCTCATGGCTAGTTGGAACTTCCCCAGAGCAGCTTCATTTCTTTTCCTCACATCATGTTTCTGGTCATCAAAGAGAGGCCATCAGCACCCCCTCCAGTGCTCTCCTCAAGGAAGTAACAACTGATACGTTTACAGGCTACTCTCCCTGAAATGCACTGACTTGTAGCACTAGTGTAAGAACCATCACACTGCACAACTCAGATTTTAGAAGACGTTTAGGTCAGTACACTAACCCCTCACCTTGCAAAATAAAGCAAGCTGTAGAATCTTTCGTGAAGTCTATATCATATATAGAAAATAATTTCATATATAGTAAATAATATAAAACATACAATTCAATGGAATTTTAAAAACTACTTTAGATTTAATTATTTAGCTAAATGTGAATATAATAACCTTGGAACTAAATGAAAATTATTTTTTCTCCGAATGCTTCATGCCATGTTTCTCTGAAGAACTGAGTTTCAAGTCAGGGATAGACAAAGAATATAAACCCTCTGAGAGCAGCAACCATTCCCACTGAACTGAAGAAGAATTTATCTCAGCAGTTTGATCTTTTAAGACTTTTGATGCATAAAAACTTCTGCTTCTATCTCATTAATGTCAGTTGTCCATGGGCAAACATCTACTTTATAATAAAGAAGCTCTGAATTTAGACTTGTTTTCTTCTCTGGAAGAAAGAGAATTCCAGTAATTATGGCTCAGTGCCTTTTTTTGTTTTATTTGTGTTTGTGTCAGAGAAAAAAAAATACAGTGTTTGTTTCAATTGTCTACATAAAGGAAAGAACTTCAATATAATATTTAGTAGTTACTTCTACTGACTTATCGATCATAAGTGAAATTCTGGCTTTTAAAAGGCAACACATATAAAACCATTCATCATTCTGTGGGAACAAGAGGGATCAGCTCATGGAACTAGAAGCACAGTTTTGTGGCATAATTTGATTGGGGAAAAAAACAACTAAAAGAATAACGCAAAGCTTTCAATTATGATTAAGTTTAAAAGAGCACAGATTCACAAAATATTAATTCATTTTTAACAATCATAAATCAAAACTACTTTGAGTCAAGAGTCACTCTTGCTGATTATAGTTTCTCACAGTCTAAATTGATTTTATGGTAGAGATATCTTTCTCAAAACTCGCTCTATAGGAATGAGAGGGTCATATGAGTTCATATTGAGCTGTCAAAAATACACTTTTCCTTCTTGAAAGGACAAATTTGAAAATGAGAATTTTAAAAGGTCTTGGGATCTAAAAAAGTAAATGAAAGAATCTTGTGTAGAACAAGAATTCAAGTCTTACATTTTATACCAATCTCTTGGTCACAAGAAGCTTACTGAACATGTGATACAAAAATCAGTTATTACATATGTAACTGAATATTAATGAGTTAATTCACAGGACTGTGAGATAGGTTTGGACAGTCTTGAGCTTGACTTTCAAGGGTTAATGTTTTACCAGAGGTTATTTTAGTATTTAAGCCTGAGTTGTACTTAAGAGGAAAGATGGTTGATGCAAGGGCTGAGTCCAAGGGAAGGAATTGGTTGTGCCTGGGCAGATTCACATTGCCCTGATTAGCTGCGAAGACCTGTGGCTGTTTCATTCACTTTTTCTTCTAGGAAACTGATTTCCAGTCTCTTTCCATTTGTTAACCTATCAACTGTTTTTCCTTAAGAGTGTGGACATTTGTAAGGAGAACTTAAACAGGTTGAGAAAATCAGATCAACTGAGAGTTACCTTTGGCAGACTAATCAGAAATAGCACTGGTACCATAGGTTGAAAAGTTCTAAGGTTGTGCATCGTTCACCCTTCCTTAGTTAATGTATCTTTCCTTTTCATACTTTAATTACTGATTTCCAGGTGGTTTAGCATTGTGAAACTGCAGCATTTTTTATGCGTGCTGTGTTGTTCTACCCTCACCCTTTCAGTTTNTTCCTTGGTGTGAGGAAAGGAACACTATACACATGCTAATGGCAGGAGACAAGAACCAAAATAACTTGCCTTCAGTCATCCAGTAAATCAGGGAGAAAGCTTGAAATAGAATAGTGATTCCTTCTCTCATGTTTCTGTGCCTTAAAGGCTTCTGTTAAATGCTTACCAGCAAAGGCTCTAAACAAATTAGATTGGTGTTCTATTCAGTTGTCAACTAACCCGCTGTGATGTGTCAAAGGATTATAAATTTAGCTAGGTATATGTAGTAAGAAAGGAACCCTGAAGACCCTTTCTTATGGATATTTGTGAATAATAAAAAAGGTAAAGATTGTGTTCTGATCAAAATTTTTAAAATAAGTCTGTGTTTCACTAAAAGGAAACAGGAAAAATTATGATTTCATGCTATTAATTCAAAGCTTGAAATCTGAAATTAAGAAACACTGGTATTGTGTGCAGTTTACCTGAGAAACTCAAAGGAAAGAAGAAATGGAGGAGAGGAAGCAGAAGTGAGTCCCTCACCTGAGAGCTGGTTAGATAACAGACACCCTTCAGTCCTTGCCCCATGGGCTGTGCTTTGCCTCTGAGGAAAAGTCAGAAGCCTAGATCCTTACAGTAGCAGCAGCAGGCACACAGTTGTTGCCCATTGGTGTCCATTTGTAGCTCTAGATTGCTTGCTAAAACGTGAATTGAGAATGATGCTATGAGGCCTTTTCCAGATGAATGTGAAGAACTCTTCCCAGGAGAGATCATGTTCTTTACAAGCATGTCATGTGCCTCTAATACAGCTTGGGAACTGGCTTTATTCCACCACCCTTAAATACCAGAACAGAAGTGTTCCTGCTTTGTGATTAGCTGCCTAAGTCCCTGATTGTTAACTTCTGATCTTGTGCTAAGCCTATCAGTACCGGGTCTGTGTGCGCTGCAATGGCACACAGCGTGCTCAGGATGTTGTTATAATTACGGTGTTGCCACAAAACACTGATTCATATCTGCACTGTTTACAGGCCTCTGACAATGCTATTAGTTCAGTACATAATTTAGCAGTTAAGTTAATAAAGAGGCATTCACCCCATTAGGCAAAACATGCTTGGTTTGCAGACAGTCATAAATTAGATCATGAATTATTGACTGTTCACTCTGTCCTGGTTTGTGTTAGGAAGTTTGTCTTATTAACTCTGTTTGTCTGCGTAGCTGTGTGTATCATTTTTTGAGCTACTGTGGAATTGAAAAATAAGAATTACCATGGGTGATCTACATGAAAAAAAGGCAAGTCACAAAATCCAAATCTGATTTTCATACATTATTGTCAAAGTTAAGCATGTCTTACTGTGGCTCACATTTTATGTTAACAACTTATATGTCTTATCATCAATGGAATATTTTACCACGTAATTTTGTTCTCTGTTGTCTGCACCACTTCACTTTTCGATGGCTGAATCCTTCTTTCTCTCTTTTTCCTATTCCTTTTTCTTTGTTCAGTATTGCAGATCCCCAGTGCATCTCTGAATTGGATTATGCTGTATGATTTATCGTTATTTATATTATGCTTTTCCTATTTTGAAAATAAGGTGGTAGGCTGTAAAAATTCTTTTATAAGATCTAAGGAAAGTAAAATTAGGTTTTAACAACTGAATTGTCAGGCAAAGAGAATAGAATTTAATGAGTAATAAAAGGTACCTCTCTGTCTTGTGGTGTTTGAAACTGATGAAAACTGAAGTTTCTTTTTTAACAAAAAGTATCAGTCCCTTCCCCCGTACGTTTCTGAGCTGTTTTCCACTAATTGATATCCAGTGCTTGTGACTAACACTTAAGCTAATTAGCATGGTACTAGGACTCTAGCTTACATAATGCCCATTGCACTAGAAATTCCATGCAGTGGTACTGAACTGGTTAACACGTCTCTCTCCAAAGAGTTCCTTCATTACCCATCCTGCCTGAAATGACAGTCGCCCCAGAGTGCAGCAGTAGCAGAACAGCACCATGCGGCCAAATCCAAGTGATTATTTCATCAACATGTTTGCATTGATACTGCAGTTACGAGTTTAAATAGCTCAGTCACAATTTATCTGGAGTAAGAAGCTCTTTGTGGTTGCATACCTTAGAAATCATCAGCTTTCTGTGGAGACTAGTATTAGTCAAGGAAAAAATATTTCACATCTCTTCCGGTACTCAGCAGGTGTACCCCTCTGGAGTGCTATTGAATTTTTCATTTCTTTCAATTTCCACGCACCCTGAAAATAAGATTTTAGATGAAAAAAGGAACTGACTTGAGTGACCATAAAAAAAAAATTAAGTTTCTCTTAAGCAGCAGAGATCTGATTTTAAAACTTTTAAGAAAAAACTCGGTTAACTTTTTGTTTCTGACAGCCAAAACCACTAGTACATGGTGAGACAGTTTATACTCTGTCAAAACTCCTGGCTGTGGTGTGCATAAACAATTTGGACTTTGAGGCTTTAGCCAAGCCATATTTCCTGACAGTACATCATCATTATTGTTACACTCCTTCCTCCACTTTTACTGCAGCTGTTAGAGCAGGGATTCTGGATTTATTTCCCCACAAGATGTGAGTGTTAGTATCAAACTTGCAAGATACAGGAATACTTGGTTTCGATGTGCTGCTCATGTCATGCCATCCTGTGTGTTACTCCAAATTGTAGCAATACAAACAACAAGTTTTGGGGTTTTTTTCCTATGGGGTACCTATTTGCACGCTACTCTGAGTTGCAGCTATGTTGTATGCAACCTAATGGTACTGATGCTCTAAAGCTGCTGGGGTTTCTTACTGAACTTGAACAACGTGTTTTCTCCTCCTCCATTCGTTTTAAGGCTGCACCTTTGTTGGGAATAGCTATTCCAATCACACCAAAGGAGGAGGGAGGGTTTTCTGCTTGTCGGTGCAAGCGCAGGGATAGCAGTGCTGCATCGTTTGTGCTCAACTTGCTGGGCCTGATCTCTGGCAACACTTTTTTTCTTTGTGCTCAAGTTTCCCCATTTGTAAAATGGATACAGTGATCATTATCTTTGCCTCACGGGAGTTGTTGTGAAGCTAAAACGAGTTGATATTTGCAAAGCCGTTTGAGAGCCCCAGATGAAAAGTACTTGTAAAAATCCTGAACCTGGGATTGCCTCCTGGGTTATCTGTTGTAACTGGTTTTCCTGCACAAACCTGAACGCGCTGCAGACAGTGCTGCTGTCAGGTGGGAGGATTTTAACCTGGACTGAGGAACAGCTGAGCAGTTCAGTGCCTTCAGCCCGCAAAGCACACTTCAGTCCCAAGTCAGCGCCTTGGCTGTCCCCTTGCTGGACACGCCACAGCCTGGCCCAGGCTGCTGCCATTCCCCGGGCTCTGGCCTCACAGCCCCATGGCGCTGGGGACAACCGGACTCCAGAGGGCTCCTAGGGTAAGTCAGGGCTGCAAAGCCGGAGCTGTCCCTGCCCTCTACCACACCTACAGCGCCTGGCCCGGGGCGCTTTCCAGTACCTGCCAAGCAGCCCTGCAGCTGGGAGGAGTTTGGCTGCTTCCTGATGCCCTCATTCATCCCAGGCTTTACAGAGATTTGGTTTTTTTTCCCTTTCCTTTATCCCCACACCTTCCTCTCACAACACCCAACAGCTACCTACACCTCCTTCTGCTCATCGTTCGCCTCTCCGCAGTTCCTCTTGGGCCTCAGCTGTTGACGGGCAGACATGACTCCTTGTCCTGGGAGCAGCAGTTTTCCTTCTGGCCACCATTAGAGGCTGCCAGAGCTGCCCGGATCAAGCTGAGCCAGCAGCAGAGGCTGGATGCACTCGGAGTTCCAGCACTCCGTTGCTAGTGGGAGTAGTTTCCGAAGGAAAGCATCGTTCATGGCAGTGGCAGGAGACGAGACGCAGAGAGACTGAGGATAACTTGGGAGTTAGAGAACGGACGGAGGAATGGAAAAATGTGGTAAGAGCAAAGGATACCAAAACTGAGGATTGAGCGGTATGAGAAATATAGAAGGAGAAGAAATGCTGGGTGGGAGACTATTTTGGGACAGGGGAATAGAAAAAATAAGTATTCGTTCCTATAGATCTGGCAAGAGGTTAATAAAGAAAATCTGATACAAGTTTGAGCCCATTGAAGGGAAAGCTTATGGAGCCCCTACGAGTCCCAGCATTCTGCCCACCCTTTGCATGCCCTCTCCTCTTCCTGCCCCGTCCTGCCCATGCTTCCCTGTCTGCTTCCTCAGCCATCCCCTTGCTGCCATGAACTCACCATTGAACGGAGACTTTTAAACACAACCATGGGCCTGCAGTGACTGCTGACTGGGCAGTGTCTGACTCGGCATTTGGGCAGTGTCTGGCCAGGCATTCAGGCAGTGGCTGCTGGCTGGGCAGTGTCTGCAGGCGTTGCCTGGTGGAGCTGCTGGCCTGAGTCTCCTTGCGCCTGTGTCTATGCTGCACTGCTGCAAATCTTTTGCTTTTAGTAAAGCCATACTTCATTTCCAGTAATTTAAGGTGGGACTCAGGTCTGCTAAGTGCAAATGGTCTCTGTGTTTGGAGAATTGTTTTGGTTTGTCTTTTATAGTTGTGTGTCTGGTTCATTTCCAACCCAGCAGCTTTATTTGACGTATGTTTGTGTATTGCAGTCCCAAACTCTGTTCGAAGAGGATGCTAATTATGCAGAGGACATTTTGAAAGGAGTAATGTGGGAAGTGTAAGATCATAAACTCTGTACAAAATTACCACAGGTGTGGCTTACCTAGCAAGAGAGTTAATTTGCCTTGAGTTATTCTAGCCAAGCAATAACTGAGAGCTTGATGGCACAGAAAATTATTTCATTATAAATGATTTAGAACATCTGTACCTCCAAAAACCATTATACAGTGACAGGTTATCATTCTGCTTTCAGGATGTTTGTGATAAAGGAAAATAAGTGATGAAAGAAAAGGTCCTCCTGTTGTAGATGTACTTAAACTTGCTTTTATTCTGGAAGTTTATGCTTAAGTCTATGTGCAAATTGAATGGGTGTCAGCTGCTCCTCCCTCCAGCCCATATAGCTACACCCTGTGAGATGAGCTACCTTCAGTTAATAACTACTCCCCAAGCTCAAAGTGTGTGTAAGGAGATGCAGCTCTTCTGGGAGGCAGCAGACCAAGTGGACTTTTGCTTCGCTCCTTGCTCTGCATGGGACTTGTATGTGAAACATTTTTAACCTCTCTGATTTTTATCAGACACAGATATAATGGCACTACTTTTTGGTGTTGTTGTTGGCTCAGCCATCAAGTAGATATACGAGAAATTTTACCTGAGTGGAGTTTTTTTTTCTTTTTTCAAAGGTGAGGGTTTAGAGAATTACATTTGGAGCTGATGTAGAATTTATTGCCATTTTTAGCACCTGAATCTTATTGACCATATTGCATTCTGTCTTTATGAGTAGATTTAAAATAATACCATGTGAATATCATACCAAATTTCAAAATTAATGTTGATTTAGAATTCAATAATGTGACACTATTATTATTATCATTTTTGTAAGAATTATTATTATTTGAAGCTGAAGTTTCTTAAATTAGATGAATGCTCTTTGCATGGTGTTATTTTTGACATTTTGATAACAAATTCATTCCTAACGCTAAAAATTTCCTTGGATCTCCTTACCAAGTGTTTTTTTGGAAATCTATAATTTAAAATACAAGTACTTAGTGCATTTGGCAGTAATGCATTTTAAAAAGTTTTCAGTGCATGTGTCAACATATTTAAATGACACTGTTTCTTTATGTGGCTTGTAATAATTTAAAGAACCTATTTTTTAAGTTTCCCTTCCCCTTGTGATCATTTCTCAGTGGAGTGCTGGGCTGCATCACTGCATAAATTTTGCTATCTACAAATTCCAGGTCTAAAAAGACTTAAGAATACTATACTGAAGCTGAGCAAACATTTTTTTGATACAAAATGAGGTCAAAATTACTTTTAAGTGCCAAAGGGAAAGAGTAAATCAGGGCTGCCTTCATTCACAAAAGTAGTGGCAAAATCACTTTCCAGGGAAACCTGCATTCACTGTCCTTTTCTCTCTGGGGAACGTCTCTACCTTCCAGAGGAGTAGTCAGACCACTAAACTGTAGGGGCTGTGAAATCAGTGTATTTTATTCTTTCCTCTCCAAATTGTTTCACTTCCTCAAAGACAAGTAAATGTTACTTGGGCCAGAGCAACCTTGCAGTGAGCCTGGTGTTTTGAAAGCCAGGTAGAGGCTGTGGACCAGGGTCTCCTCCTTATGGGTTCCCTGGGCTCTGCTCAGCAGCAATCTTACATGGACCTGCCTACATTACTATGGCTGTTAGAGTTCATCACACAGAATCATTGAATGGTTTGGGTTGGAAGGTCCGAAGATCCTCTAGTTACAACCCTCTGCCGTGGACACCTTCCACTAGACCAGGTTGCTTAGAGCTCCATCCAACCTGGCGTTGAACACTTTCAGGGGTGGGGCATCCACAGGTTCTCTGGGCAACCTGTGCCTCACCACCCTCACAGTAAAGAGTTTCTTCTCAATATCTGAGCTAAATCTACCCTCTTTCAGTTTAAAGCCGTTACCCCCTGGCCTGTCACTCTATGCTCTTGTAAATTTCTGCAATGTATGTAATGATTTCAGAAAATCGAAGCAGCAGTTAGAATTTCTGCCATCTTGCTATTGAGTATGCTCTCCCGAGTCATGGGATTCTGAGACTGCAGTTTAAGAGGAGCATTACATTATACAATGTGCAACAGGTTCATTGATGGAAACAGAGGCAATGAAAGTCTTTTTCTGAAAGATGATATTGGAGACAGTAGATTGTTGTTTTGATTTTTGTTTCTCTGACTGCCTAATCTTTTAGTCTATTCAATTTTGTTTTTATTCAGAGATTCTTACTTTTAATTTTTTTTTTTTTTGCTTTACCGGAAAATTTATTCAGCATAAACCAATGTAGTTTTTGTCAAGAAAAATGCATCATAAAAAAACAACTTTGACCTTAGCTTTCCATTTTATTTCAGAGTTCAGTTGTAAATCTGTAGGTGTTACAGCCAAGAGGCATTCAGATATATAGAAAGATGGGTGGTGGTGTTTCCATCTCTGAAATTAAATTAGCGTTACTGGTAGTTCAGCTATATGCCTTCGGCTTGAAGAGCTTGTCTAGCAAGGCCTTTCAAGATGAAAAATCAGGTGTCATATGTAAGAGATTATGATGACCAGGGAACCTATATTTGCTCTCCTGACAAAAGGATTTGGGGACATCAAATGAAACTAATAAAGCAGCAGGTTGAAGTAACCACAAGGAGAATTTTTTAACTGGTAGCAAAGCTGTGAGATTTATTGATAAAAACCACTGGGGATGTTGAGTTTACATGAGTTTTGAAAGCAGTTAAATTTGTCTAAGAAGAATTTATCCAGGGATATTAAATGGAAAAAAGAAAAAAGTAGTTTTGGCTCAGGAAAGTCCAGCAGCTGAAAATGTATTCTGGGTAAAAATTGTGTTAATATTCTTCCTTTACCATCTGCTAAAGGCCGCTGTTGGAAAGAAACCCCAGGTTAGATAGACCCTGGTCTGGTTTAGCACTTCATATAGGTTTTATCTTTTAGATGAGCGAGCACCTTGCTTCACACATTTTATCTCTGAGCTTCCCTGCTGCAGGATCATTCTGGCTGTAGGGGCAGCACTGTTTCCATTAGGCCAAGGGCTGGATCTCTGTGTGAGTCACTCGGTCCTTGGTAGGGATGTGGTCAGTAGGTGCAGCAGGGCAGCTGCAGTGCAGGTCTCCTTGCTGGCTGTCTTGCCTCGCTGCCTCGGTGTGTGCCTGCAGCAGTCCTGCTGCCAGGGGCCAAGGTTTTAATCTGTTGCACAAGATTGTGCACTGAAGGTTTGTGACTGCTCTCTTTTCTCTTTCTGTTCCTGTTGGTAGCCACTAATGGTCCCCTCTTGAAATCAATCACTGCATGTCAGGATGTGCAGGAGCTCAAGGTAGAGCTAAATGACCTCAGCATTGCAGAGCTGCATTAATATGGCCATTTACCTGTGCTAATTGGCTGTAGACGTATGGAAGATATTGGTCTGGCTGGATTTCTCTTCTAGATCTTCTCTGTCAGTTTCTGAGCTGGCTTGGATACCTCTGCATGGGATTTCACTGTGCCAATTTTGATGTAATACAAGGTGTGTTTGGGGTCGGATTATCTTGGGGAGTATTTTCAGCCAAGAGGTGTGTATATATATATATATAGGCTCCCAAAAACAGACACCCTGACAGACATTCTACCTAAAAGGATGAAAGTATCTGTTTGGGGTGGCAGAAAGGGTTAATTTAGAGAGACACCCAGCTTTGCCCAGGAAGTTCTCAGAAACAGTAGAATGCAGAAAGGATCCAAAGTCCTTTAAACAATAAACTGCTTTTTAGCCAAGTTTGTATCTGGAGTGAAGTCTTACAGCTGAGTTTAAGGCCTTTAAGAAAAAAAAAGATTAAAAAAAGGAAATGCTGATGCATCCTCTATTGAAACTGTATGAATAGGAACATATTCAAGCTTCTAAATATATTTTCTTCTAAGAGTCTAAAGGCTGCAGGGACTTTTCCATTTCTAATTATATAGTGCAGTATGCCATCTGTTTCTGACTTACAGCTTCAAAAATAGAACTTGGAGTAATAAATGAAACACAAGGAGAGGGATAAAGAGACGCCGTATATGATAAGGAAGTGCTCTGCTAATATTTTTACTGATGTTGTAGCCAGTCACTTGGGTTTTAAATTCAATGACTGTTATGCAAACCCTTTAATACACTGGGATTTCATTAAGAGGCTTTTTAAAAGAAATTCTGTGGGTAATTAAAGCAGTAGCAAAGAACAATCAATGTAAATGTCTTATGACACTTCTGTGGCTGTACTGGTTGTGTCTCAGGTCTCAGCAAGGTCATGTCTCTAACAGGGTATAGAAACAGAATCATTTCAGGCAATAACACATTCTGAAATTCAGAAGTATTTCCTGAAATCTGATTTATTCCCTGACAATTCAGGCTCCAGTCTCTGTTCTAGGGGTGAAATAAAGCTCAAAGTCCTCTGATGGGACACCTGCAGATCACGCTGGTAGGACCAATAGCCCCTATGGATGTGATCGGAAATTCCTGACTGCATTACAGTATGCACTTTTACCTCCAAAACCATCACTGGGCTCCTGGTATTCAAAGGAGGAATTTAATTTGTCCTTTTTTATTTCTTATGCATCCTTTGGGAGGACAAGAAGTAGGACTTAGTGCGAGCATGCCCCTGGATGTGGGAATGACAAAAGTGGCTGGAACTGCACTGGTCTAGAGGGAGTGAGCTGGATCTGCACGGGCAGGCTTTTGCTGATGCTCTTCTGCTTCTTTCACCTTCTGCCATTTAGCCAGGAATACATTAGAGAAGGATAAGTGACTATTTTCTATGCCCAAAATACTAAAAAAACAATTCAAAGCAGTGAATTGTTGGGGTAACCAACACAATTTCAGATCCCACTCTAAAACCTCATACCGGCAGCTGTGGGCTGAAGGCAGGTGATGTTCTATATAGACTGGGTTACTCTTTATGTTGTAGTAAAATCTGCACACATACTTAATGGAAAACATCTATAAGATTTTTTTTTTTATTTCAGTCCCTGGGATGATAACCGTTCCAGGTGCTGATATGAGTTGTGAGGCTGCAGAAGCACTGCACTAGACTTGAGCAAGCACACCCTGCTTTTCAGCAAGACTTGTTAGCTCAGCCATCCGCCAGCCTTCGGGCTCCCAGGGCCGACACACTGAAACTGGTTTGCCAGTGCAGGGGGAGAAAGCATCTGCCTGCGTGTATCTGCTTAGGGAAATGCCATGCAAGAGTTTAGTTCCTGTCTTTGCTCACACACACACGCAGAGGTGCCTTTGTGCGTGACTGAGGTGTTTGCCTTTCAACTCTCACTTCTGAAGACATGTTGCAAGGGCGAGTGCAGCCAGGAACAAGCAGGGAGCTGCTTTGTTTGGTTATCCAGTGTTTATGCTGAGTATGCCTGGGGGCTGCAATGAGGGCTGGTCCCTCTTTGAGATGAGCCAAGAAGGTATAGACTCTCCTCTGGAAAGCTTATTTAGGCTGTAAACACGAGACAAAGGAAGCGGGATGCAGGTGAGGTTTTAATCCTGCATTTGTAAACTGTGAACAAAGAACTTGGTAGCGGTTGCACACAAAAAATTGGAATGGCACCAGGCCAACCTTATTGGGGAAAAGCTTATATTTTATTGAATTTATTTCATTGCAGTAGATTAATGCCATTGATTCAGAGGCTTGAAGGATGATGCTTTTCTCTCAGAAATGAAACACTGTGGGTTTAGTCCTTATTTATTTTTCTTCAGAACTAAAGGTAATTCTGTTCTTGCTAGAAGCGTGGATTAGATTCAATACTTCAAATAGTGCCTTCATGTTAAATACAGCTGGGTTACTTTTTTGTTGCACCAATATTTGCACATATTTTGAAATCAAAATCAATCCTGGGATTTCAAATTTTTGTTAAGTTCAGTTCTAATTCTGCTGTATCATTTGTAAGTTACAATCCCCCCATCATAACTTTTATCAAGTAGTATTTTCAGTACTAATCATGAGATATTTGGAATTTCATTAAAATTGCATACATGTAGAATTTTGAGTTAGGATTGCCTGTTAGCTTCATCAGACATTTTCATAAGTTCCCTTCCAGATTCCAGAAATAGACAAGAATTTTCCTCCACTGATAAGTTTTATCTCTTTATTTTTGAAATAGACATAGAAACAGTTTTACACTACTTTAAAATGTCAGGAAGGGGTCTAAGAGTATACATGAATTTGCTACAGAAATAGCATCCTGTCTCTAAGTATCATTATACGTAAGGAAACTATGCCCTAAGGTGCATATATGTCATTGACATTTAGTGTTAGCTCTATATTCTGTGATTTTAAAGACAGATCTGAAGACGGGTGTAGTAAATGTGATATTCTTTATTCTGAATTATTAGTGTAAATTAAAAAATAAATAAATATTATTCCTCTTTGAAGGAAGTTAAATGAGCCAGCATCAATATGTAGATTTTTTTACCCCATGTGCTGTAAATTTTACTTATTATGGGATAGGAAGGGTGTGTATAGAAGTTTTTTTTAAAAAAAGCAAAGTAGGGGGGAGAATCATCTTTCTCTAACTAATGGACTAGATATATTCTCTTAAGGCCAGCTAATTAATTATAATTATTTGCTGACCTCTTGAAGAAAAAATAATTCTTTCAGCTTGCCACTTAGAATCTTGTGTTCTTGTTTGAAGTGCTGTGTTCTTTTGAATTCTAGAAGAAAGAAAATATCAACAGTTTTGTATGGAAACTTTGACTAAAAAGGTTAGACAAAGCAGGAGCAAAGGAATAAAGAGAAAATATAGTGTTTCTTTATTTTCTTTTGTAGCCTATCTGAAATCTCCAGACTGATATATGGAAGTACATATCTACCTGATATGTTCCATAGTTTTGCACTCATTCTCCCATAATAACGATTTTTACCTTGATTTCTAAGCTCTGACTAAAGTTTAAATAAAGTCCATATCAATTTTAGTTTTGCTGAGGAGGCAACTAAAAAAAGCAGTTAGCTTTGGTTAGAAAGACTCTACTTATGTTGGCCATTCTGCAATGGAAGGCATGGTAACCCTACTTTGAAAAGCAGGGCTGTCCCGTTAATAGCAGTTAACCTGGAGGTGTCTGGATGATAACTAAGATCCTGTGAATTACTGCAGGATTTAGTGCCATGATGTTGATCCACGGAGTAAAGATTATTCCCTTGTTCTTGAGTCTATAGTTGGTTCCAGCTAGCTGTGTTATGGAGCTGCAAGTGGGCTAATGTGTGTTGGCAGGACCATTTGGTCTTCTGGGGCTCTTAGCTGCCACTCTATGCTGCTTTGGGTTCCCTCCAGGGCACCATATTGCACAGGACAAGGGAACAGAATGATCATTACCAGTTGTCACCTACTATATGTCCAGTAAGTGCCTGAGGATTTTACTCATCTTGTTTACTTACAAGTTGACTGAAGCATTTATCAGCTTCTCAAGGATGTCTGCACCATTTCTTGAAAATAGTAAAAATCAAACTCAGATGAATATAGTGAAGTTTAAGCCCTTAAAAATAGGGGTTTTTCCTTGATACAAGCCCTTATTTTCTTTGAAGATAGCAACAACTGTCAGTAAATCTCAGCGTCCCTGACCTTCCCCCTTAACAACAAAGGATCTCTCATATTTCTTCTATCAGTTGTTAACTGTTTTGGATGTGTTCTTTATTTAACTATCTAGAGTCCTTCATATCGAATTTATACAATAGTTTCGTAGAGTGTGTCCATTTTGTTAAAGAACTTAGAGGAGCCAGTGGGCCATATGAAAAACTGCCTAACTCATTCTAATTTGTTACCTGCATGGGGAATTCTACAGACGTGTATAAATTTAAGTGTATGCATAATATTTGAGAGCAGGCCTGAGGAGAAGGACATGGGGTATTGATAGATAAGCAGCTCAGCATGACCTGGCATTGTGCACTCACAGCCCAGAAAGCCAGTTGTATCCTGGGCTGCATCCAAAGCAGTGTGGGCAGCAGGGCAAGGGAAGGGATTCTGCCCCTCTGCTCTGCCCTTTTGTGGCCCCACCTGGAGCACTGCATCCAGCTCTGGGGGGCTTCTAACGAAGGACTTATTAGAGGGAGTTCAGAGAAGGGCCATAAAGATGTATGAGGGCCCTCCCAACCCAAGCTTTTCTCTGATTATATAATTATATGACAGTACAGCTACTGTTTGTACTGGTGAAACTACTAGGGTCTCTTCCATTTGACTTGCATTGTGTTATCTTGGATTATGAGGCAGATCTTCTCCTGGGCACAGATCTGTAAAGATCTAAAACTAATTTACAGGTATAGTGCATATCCACCGATAAATGGGAAAAGAAATCACAAAAATAAAATTTTGTCATATACTTGTCATGTGACTATAAAGCCAGGAAAATACATTGGAGAGCTATTTGCAAGGGCAGAAAAATTTTATCCGTAAGGGATAGGACCATGCACTTAATCATCTAAAAGAATTTTCTTAAACTGGATTTACTGACTTTTTTTGCTATTATTCTTTTAGGCTTATGTTGTTGCAGCATGTGCATGTATGTTCTTGAATATTGTATTTATTTGTTAAAAACAAAAAATTAACCTCCTTATAAGGGAGAAAAAAGCCTACAGGTGTGGAAAGGTATAGAATCATAGTAGAATAGTTTGGTTTGGGTTGGAAGGGGCCTTAAAAACCCTTTAGTTCCATCATTCCCAGCCTTGGGCAGTGACATCTTCCATTAGATCAGGTTGCTTAAAGCCCCTCCCAACCATGAAAACTTCCAGCATTGGAGTAAACCACCAAACCCAACCTTTGAATGACATGAGGAAACTTTGTACTATAGTACTTTTTCTCAGAAAGGAAGCATCAACTTTGTGTCCTTTCCAAATTTGACCAGTTTCAAATAACTGTGTTCTTTTTGTCATATTGATTTGGGTTTGTTTCAAACAAAAGCAGCAGCACAGGAATGTTATGAAAACCATCCTAAATTCTCAGAGTTCTGATAAACTTAGGTAAAGCTTCATTCTCCCTCCATGTGCTAAGACTCCTAATCAATACCCAGCTCAATTCTTCTTTTGCTGTAAAGAGTAACATTTGATCATTGATTTTTATGTATAGAAACATAGCAGAAATGGGAATATTTTTAGCAACCTATATTTGTTTCACTGATTGTCCCTTCAGACATGCAGAAGAACACATTCATTTACTATATGCCTTTTTCTTCTGTACCTAAAATAATTAGAGACATCTCACAACAAATGTACTGCATAAGAGCAGTAGAGTCTCAATTAATCCGGTTGTTTGGAATGTGCTCTTTTCACTTGTCCTCATTTGCAAAGAAAGGATGGCCCAGTAGTTAAGTCATTACCCTGTTGCTTTGGAGATGGATTTTACTGCTCTTAAGTTGTAAATTTCCTTTTCAACTAGGACAAATTTGTCAAATAAGGAGAATACAACTACATCTAACCAAGATATTGAGGGTGATTATATGCTCATCCACACATGCTGTAGTAAATGCCCAAAGTAAGACTATGAGGGAA
>VYZT01030929.1:0-69094 GCA_013400735.1 Pomatostomus ruficeps | reverse complement strand
AATTTAATCTGTATTTTAAAAACCATTCTCATCTTTAGAATGTTTCATTTTGAAAGGACTTCCATGAGTCAAAAAATATTTTTGTTTCTACTGAAGGAGGGGGTGGAGAATTACTCTCCTGTCCCTTTAGCACATTTAGATTTCCCTAGTAGCCAATTTTAAGCTGTGGATGTTGAAAAACTTTCCAGTCTGGGTTGCTCTTCAAGTTGTAGATGGTGTGCATTGTTTCTGATGTTGATATTATACCCTGAATACAAATCAAATTTGTCTTTCCAGACCCTTGGTTTAATTTCTTGTGGTCTAACTTTAGATGCCTCCTCTGGTATATTTGTCGTGTCACAATTTAAGTTCTACATAAATGCTTTCAGGTTACTTGGGGAATTACTGTGTAAATAATGAAAGGGAAATGAAGCTTCCTACATGTAGGTGTGTGATTTCCGAAATTTGATGTTTTTTTTCAGAAAAAGAGTTTACTGACTGCATACCAAGAGGCATATGCAAGCAGCAGGTATTCTGAAGAAATAACAGAGCAAGTCCATGTAACTGGATATGGTAGCTGGGGAGGTGAGGTGCAAAGGGGAGATGTACATTTCCCATGGCTGTGAGGTGATGTAGCCATAGACCCTGGAGTTAAGTGCAGGTGGCCTCACTGCAGGAGCTTTCAGAATGAGATCAACTGCTTGGGCTGTATCTTGAGTGTGCATTTTGCTTTCTGCTGTTCCCCTCTTGTCACTATATTATTCCTTTTTTTTTTGGTACTATTTACAGAAGAACATATCTGTTCAAATTTCTGTGTACATGTACTTAGGAATAGTATATTAGTATTGCTAAATAAAACACATTCCTAAAACGGGATAAAGGCTCCGAAAATTATGAAGACATGGAACTTCTGTGGCTTTGGAGAACTACTTTTATGTACCACCTCACCTCTAATATATTGCTCAGCTTGTTGCAGCTCAAGCATGTAGTTTTCACAGTTCTCTCCTGGACTTTAGTGTCAGAGCAGATGTTCTTTTTGCCAAACTTTTTCAGAATAATTCCCCTCCCTTTCTCCCCCATAAAAATCATTAGCTCCACTTTATTTTGCAAGATGCTACTGTCTTGTTTATGGAAACCAGTTCAATTTTTCCTTTGGCTCAAGAAGTGTTTGGTTTTCTAAAATTGTTCTTTCTGTGTGCACAATGCCAATTTGGAATTTTGCTAAATAAGTTGCATGTTAAGTAGAAGAATACTAAAAGAAGTATTTGATGTGATCTCACTTTCTCCAAGCCAATACAGTGAAATATAAATTTAGGTATCGTTTATGAAGCAAAATTTCTCATTTTCTCAATGGGCAATCTATTCATAAATCAGTGGCATAATACAGCCTTTTCTGTTTCATTGGTTATATTTCACTTTTTCACTACAAGTAAGATGATAGTGCACCACATAATTTCTCTATTCTGAAACAGAACACCCTCCTGACTTCAATGATTTTGCTTAAAAACTGATTGTGTGATAGACACTTTATTTAACATCCAATATTATAAGAATATTAAGAGCAGCTTTATTGTACAAAATGAAAGCAGATAAGTTATCTCTGCTTTATCAAAGCTTTACACGTTCTAGAAACAGATGCCTTTTAAAACTAATACAAAATTCCTAGATATTAACTTTTCAAACAATAACAGCTGTTAGAAATCAATCCCTTCTGATTAACTACTCTTGGAATAGGCCAGATTTGTTTTAAAATTAAACACTATCACAGAATGACTTTCTAAAATCAATATATTGTTTTCATATTCAGTCCAAGGAAATTCATGTTAATTCAGAATTCATTGTATATTTAGCCCATATTTTGTAATAGGGGAAATCTTTTGTTACCTAAGTTAAAATGTTACTTTTGCATTTCCCCACATTTTAAAGGCTCTGTATTGCAGCTTTCCTATTTAATTTTTTATGGTTGTTTTACTCTATTCACAAGAGTGACAAAGGAATTAAGGCTGATATGGGTTCAGTCAGTTGTATTTCTTGATAGATTAAAATTTTATGGCATCTTGTTGAAGAAATGAGTCAGTTTAGGAGTTTAACTTGGCCTGGTTTTTTTTTAATTATTATTTTTAATTGCAAAGAGATAAATGTGTAAATGAAATATTTGGAGATAAAGTTTCAAATTGTAGGAGAGTGCCTGGTGTCACTCCTCTCGCCCCATCCTCTGCCACATGCCAGTGTGCACACGCAATCCCCTGTCCCACTGCACCTGTTCCAGCCTTTTGCTATTCTGAGAATACATTTGTGTGTGTGGCCACAAGGCTGCTTTTAAAATGGAGATGGATTTCTGGTGCCTCTGGGCAGTATTCAGAGACTGGGATAGCATCATGCTTTCCCAGTCATGATTTATTTTAAACGAAAAAGCTTAATGATTCTTTCTTTCTTTCTTTCTCTGATGTTACTGCAATTTTAGACTGAAAGGCTTTGGGAATTTTTATGTTCTAATCTATAAATTGATGGTACGGTTTAGTGAGCAGTACTAGAGATAACGAGTAAAGCTGAAATTATATTCTATTCATAACCCTCATTATGTTCAAGACAGTAATTTCTATTAACTGAAACCAGCTTCCTGCATTTCAGGTGATCAAAAACAAGGTGCAGAGGTACATAAACAAGAGGAAGAGCTGTGGTTCATTGTCCATCTTGGGGAGTACTGCAGTTCTAACTTTCCCCTCCACTTAGGAGCAGCCATAACTGCGTGACTGCGCTAATAAAGCTGCCAGAGATACTATCATTTGCAGGGATGTAAATCTTTGCTGATTAACTTTATTCCTATGCTTTTCCTTTACTTTGACACTGAAGACAAGTACAATCCATATTTTATTTGACACCTCGCTAGATTCGAGCATGGGAGCCAGTAATGTACCTACAGAAGTACATGCTGTCTTTGCTCAGATGTTGAGTCTGTATCCAAAAAATAATTGTGTATGAACTAAACTAAATTGTGTCAGAACCTCAAAATAATATAATCAAGTATGATTAAATTTGTGTTCAACTTGGATGCTTCCCAAAAGGGCACATTGTAATAAACTCGATCTGATGGTGATCTTCTAAAAGCACTCAGATTGCTGTATTAGTGGCAATAATTATTAATGCAGAATTCAGAACTATAAACTATCTTCTGGCATTTGAGCAGACAGGGAGAAAAAAAGCAGACTTTCCATTACTGTGAAAGGAATACCAAAGTGTGGAAAATCTGGTATTATATATCAACACATTCAGGAAAGAAACATTAAGTAGTTTTAGGTATTTGCACTAGAAAAAGTAGATCTCAGAAAGACTTGAATTCCAGCTACTGCACCAGTTCTTTGCTGCTTCCATCTTCAAAAATTGGGGAATGTATTCAAGTGTTACCAGGTCCTCATCACCTGATAGTTTTTCATTCAAAATTACTGTAATAATTAGAACCAGAATCTTAGCTCCTTCCTTTTTCTAAGCCTCAAATAACCTCAGAGAATAGAACGGCTTGGAGTGTTTTATAATTTAATGAAAAAATGGAAGCAAGCTGAATTCCTAAAGCCTCTTAGAAGTTGCTCTTTCACTCAAAAGTCTCTTGAAATCTGAGTGGCAGTAATGGGGAACAGAATTTCTATACCTGTTTTTTGAGGTATGTTTTTTTCATGTATGCATATTTGAATGAGCAGGATACCACTACCCACTCTCCAAGAGTCCCATATAAAAAGGTTTGCCACCATGTTAAAAATGCATCAGCTTTCTCTTGCCAGTACTGTTCCCGCTGCTAGTCAGAGGGTTACATGCAGTATTTAATCAGAAAGAAAGAAAGAATTCACGTCTTGTACTCCTTTTGTACTCTATCACGCAAAAATATACAAAGCACTTTATATAGATTATTTCATGGCCAATAAAAAAGAGAGAGCAAATTTAATTCCCAATTTTTTCTTTTAGTTTGGACCTAGTCCATTTCTATACCCTAAAATCTGCTGCTGTAGATTGTTTAAATATTTTGTTAGTACCTCCCAAGCTGAAAATAAAGAGGGACTTTTTTCCCTGCCAGCATGTGAGTGCTGCTTGGAGAGGTTCTGGAAGCATTCATCCACCGTGTAATCTCTCTGAGAGTGCACACACTGCTGGTGGAATTTCCTAGATAGGCATGCAACTCTCGTTTCCCTCCTCTCATCAAAGGAGCAAGGGAACTTGACCCATCAAAATTGTCATACTTTTTTGACTAGGTAATTATAAATAAAGCCTCACTTTCAGTTGTTAATAGTTCCTCATTTCTTACTTTCATTTGTGGTTATTTCATGGCATGCTGCAATAACTAATGACAGCGTAGGTACTCTGGTTTTTAAATCAAAAACATTTTTAAGAGTTAAATGCTTTCATTTAAGTTGGAAAAATCCCAGCAGAGTAAAAGCTTATATAGTACAATTTGTGCATGATACTAGAGCAGACTCAGAGTTCATTCTAAGTTTCTGCATGCTAAGCATCTACTAAAATCAATGACAGCTGCACGTGAAGAGATACTGCAGAACCCATCCACAGCTTAATGATTAATAAATAGTAAGTATGAGATAATCTGACTCTACTTCATTTTAATTAGAAAATTTTGATTCAGAATTTGGGATGAAACAGTACCTAGACTTCCATATGAGTTTCTGAGGTATGAATTTACTTCTGAATATGTCCCATATAACGGGATCAGGTACTCATCTTGAGCAGTTTGCCCATGTGGCTTTTCCTCTACACCTTCAATTTATAAATCTTTTTTTGAATCCAGCTCGTTGGACATATGAGATATTTTCAACAAATTCCTCTGAAAATTTATTGTGGCAAAAGTGATATTGTTTCCAGCTGTTTCTATCCAGAACTGATATTAAATACTGAAAGATAACACAGCCAGATCACTTTCTCTATCAGACTGTGACACTAGGTCATGGGAATTAATAATGTTCAAAATGTATCTCAGATTGAAGCTGGAAAGGCCAGTCAGAGATATGAACCAGCAGCAGATGTTAAAGCCACACTCTGATCCAATTATTACCCTGCACTGCAAAAGAGGCAAAATCTTCTGGAGGTCACTCACAACGTCTGGTCTGTCTGGGTGGCCTGTCTGTCTTCTCTGCAGCTGATCTAGTCTGAGTATCACTCAAAACACTTTCAAGTCATTCAGATAGGAACACATTTTGTCCCTTCCCACCACACATTAGGATATTGCTGAGATAAGATGTGGGTGAGATACCAAGACACTGAGTTAATACCATTGGATTTGTTTCACGTTTTTATTCTTACTGCCATATTTTATTAGGCCATAATATAGCTGTAGGTCAAGTTTCCGTAGTAGTTCCTAGTTGTGTGTGGGAGATAACCCTAAGGGTGATATAAAAATAACAACGTTGAAAGCACATCAGCTCCCAGTTGCTTGTTTACTGGCAGCAGCCAATTCAAAGTACTCCATGCCAGCTACAAACTTGAGATGCACCTCCAGCTATTGCTGATTATTTCTGGTGATAAAATACCAACAGCCACTAATATGTGGCTTAGACATTTGATCATGAAGTAAGGAGTAATTGTTGCTCATATGCAGCAGATAATTTGCAGTGCTCTCTGAAGGCTTCAGACTTGAAACCACTCTGGAATTGGGAGCAGTGCAGTAGCTGTGCCACTGAGATGTGGCATACCTAAAGTGGCCTGGTCTGAAAGACATCCCATACTTGCTGAGAGGCAGAATCTTTTTTTTTAAGGATCAAGGTGATGACTGAACTCCAGGTGTTTTTTTACTTATTCATTATGTGTTGTACAGTAAAATTTGGCTTCTAGGAAAGAAAGTAATTGAGGGGAGACTAAATCCTTCTGTTGATAGCAACAATATTGGGTCTGTAGAGGCAGAAGTCTGGGCAGCAGTGGTAGAGCAGGAAGATCCTGTACTGTAGGAGCTGGCTTGCACCAGAACATTCTCATGGTGTTGGGTTACTTGCTGATTGAACGTACTGGGATGCCAGGTAACACGCTGCCATGCCTGTGCACCTCGAGCAGCAGAACACTTTGTTGCTCCAGTAAGTGACCTTTATTTTCAGGATGATTTATTTCTATATAACTACGTGTCTGGTTTTCCTAGACAGAATTGTGAATGTCCAATATTTTTTTGAAAGAACATATGTGTGTAAATCTAACAATCCATCCCAATAAAGGAGTAGTTCTGCTAGGAACAGGTCTACGTGAATCCTAAAAACTAGGTTGTGGATCAGAGCTACTCTGCTCCTCTGATTCAGTTTATTTGACCTTTCTGCCTGTGTTCCTCCCACAAGGCCTCTTGTGAAAATCTGAATTTAAATTGCTGTATACTGGCAGTGCCTCAGAGTGAACAGCTACTGAGAAAAGCTGTTTGCTTTAACTTCGGAGCTATTTGCTTTGCTTAAGGACTGAGATGAGTGAAGTGCACTTGAACAATCATGCATCTTGGTATCTTGGTCTTGTGAAAAGCTCATTTTTATGGTAATTTATAGAAAGGTATGTAGAATGGGTGATTTTTGTCTGGCTAAAAGATGTAAAATCATTTCTCAAAAAAGTATAGTCGAACATCAAAATATTTTATAGAAGTGCTATTAAAAGTTTTGGTTTTATTATGAGAACTTGGAAATATTGACTCCAGAAAATGGAAATTCGTCTCTATTCGTTTGGGACTGTTAAATGAGCAGAATCAGGAAAAAGAACCTGCAATGAGAGAAGAGCTTTTTGTCTGTATGACATCTTAATATACAAAAGTCTTCAGCTGTCTATAGCAAGATTTTGTACGTTATAAGAAGTCCTCTGATTATTCCCTTATTTTCAAGCAAGCAAGACTAGCAGAATAACAGATTAATCTAAAATAGAAGAAAAATGGCTCTTCATGCAATATTATTAAGCACCAAAGGACACTGTAGATATTAAATTTTAAAGAGTTCCAAAAATTACTGAAGTAGTTTGAAGAAAGTTGTACAGAGCTGTCAAATAGAGTCACTGCCTCTGGTTCCTGAGCCACAAAATGCTTGTGGCCAAGCGAGATTTCTGTGGAAATATCACTGTGTGCTTGCCACGTTCTCAGTCTTCCTTCAGCATCCGCTGTTGGTCAGAGCTGGAAATTGGATCTCGCGTTCTGTGTACCTTTGGTTTGACCGAGTACAGCTATTCTTGTATTCTTCTGTTGTAACAGGAAACAATCCAGATATGTCTTAGTTTTTGTTCTACTGAGAGAAGTCAGATTTTCAAGTAGAGTAAAGCAGATGCAGCATTAAGCTGTCTGGTGACACTTAGTCATACAAGCTTTCAATTTGTTAATTTTGATTTTTAATGTCTTCTTGTCCACTGATGAGCAGACTTACTAATCTATAGAGTCTACATTTTAATATGAAGGAACTGATAGCAAATTTTATTGATCTTTAAATTATCTAGTTACATTCTTACTCAGAGCCTGCATGCCTTGGCTCCACAGGCTTGTTTAGAAAGTCATCTTTTTCTCTCTCTTTTTTTTTCTTAAGAGTTTGAGAAGATTCAGAGGAACTGAGGGGTATCTGATGGTTGACCAAGCTGTTCTTTTGCATTAGAACTGTGTTAGAATAATGTGGGGGTTACATTTCAAGATATCCATCTATTGGTCTCTTCTTGAACGTTGAATTTTGAATGTCCAGCCTCTGTTTGATGCTTTGTGATTTATTTATCCTGCACTTATTCCCTTCAGTACTTAACATCTTTCCCTTAATATTCCTTCAGTCGCTAGTTCTTAACTTTTTTAACAAATCAATGTTTCTCCAAGATACATAGGACCTGCAATGTAAATAATTTCAAACAGAAGAAGTAGGTGATATGATATTTGCATCATATTGAATTTTATGTCCCTTACACAGTGAAAAAAGGAAAGTTACCCTTACACAGTAAGCACAAGGTCTTCAGCTTTTTTTGATGAGAAAATAAAAGATTGTGGATCTTAATGTAGTAAAACAGACTCTCCTCTTTAGAACTCCTACCACTTGTTTAATTCTGTTTATGTAAGTTATTTAATTAGCCAATTATTTAATTTATCAACACTACTGTTTTCAAGTTAATTATCTTTCTGTTGGGAAAGCAAGGAGTTAAAAACATGCATCTCCAAGCCTAATCTGACAGTAGACTATGGCCACTCGTGATGCAGAAAACCAGATTACAATTTCATTTACAAGGCTGTCATGCAAAATAAGCCAGTTGGTTTTGGATGCCAAAAGGGTGCAGATATTTCCTGTGAAAGAGCAATTTAAAATTTCCAAAGCTGCTTTTACAGGTTTTTTTTCTTTGTAAAAATGGTCTTGAGAGAAGTAGTGGCTGCCTTTGGTTCTCGTTGGGTCCGTTCCATAATGGGCTGTGTGAATGAGGTGTCTGTGTGAGGTGGTTGTTGCAGTTCACTTTAAAGCTGACCTGCTTTAATTTTTTACTTTCTTTTCAGAATGGCTTTTGTCATTCTAAAGAGAACTTTGTAACCTTTTCACTAAGCAAACCAAGTTTTTCTTCTCCTTTCATTCCACTTCTTTCTCCTTGTTTGGAACTGAGTCCTGTTGAAAAGAAGGCACTAATTCCTTACCAGTAAGGGAGAAATCGGATAAAATGAAAGCTTGTGAGGCTTTTCTCTGTAGGATGACAAGTTGTAAAAATATAACTCTATGCTGGAAAGTGACTGTAAAGATGGCATCTTGGGAGTGAGTGGGGGAAGGTTATGTTTATTATCTGTTAATGACTTCCAGATCAAGTTTGCTCAGTTTGTGAGTAAAAAAAAACCCACCCTTTTTAAACTGCCTTCTCTGCAGACTCAATTTGGGATTTAAAAATCATGCTGTGCTAATTTTAATCCCAGTATTACTGTCAGCAATAAAAAGGTTCTTCAGGGTATATTGTGCCTTTAGTTAAACTGTCCATCACTGTACTGTAAGTGAATGTTAATGCTGTTGATGAGAAGCTTATCAAAATCAGGATTTGTCTTGTCCTGATTAGTCTTAATTAAGTCTTTCTTAATGAAGTCTTATTAACCCTTTTAAACACGTCTGTTGGATTGGTTTCTGGACTTGTCTACTGTGGAGGAATGTAAAAGGAAGAGGAATAAACCTCAGAGCCATTATTTTTGCATTGCACATAAGGATTGTTGGGTGAGGTCATAGGAGTTATAAAATAAGTCCCATTGACATGCTGGCCACCTTGTTAAGTTTAAATTTCTCAAGGATTTGAGTATCAAGTGCTCATATATAACCCAAATGGGGAATTTGTGGGAAGAGTCAGTATTTTAATTAAATCAAATGATGTAATTTGAAAAATGTCAGCTTTCAGACATCCAGGTCCTTCTTCAAATCCAGTTGGAATCATAATGTTATCAGATAGAGTCAGCAATTTGGAAAATGTTGGGGTGCATTTAAGCATGGCCTTTGAGGGTGCTTTGATGGCAGCACCACTGAGCTTGATGGTTACAGTAAAGGAACAAAGGGATACCAGTGGTGATCTTGCACTCCTTCCTCTCAGATATTCAGTGATCCAAATTGCACTCAAATCTTGTCGACAGAGACCTTGTTACTGACTTGTCAGGCTGCAGGGCTCAACCATGCTCTGAGACGTGACTCTTCCGCTGCTCTGCTCACCAGATGGGCAAACTGGGCTGGATACTCCCCTGTCTGGCTCTCTTAGCCTGGTACACTGGGATTCTTTTGGGATCAAGGGAGGAGGAGAAAGGGTTCGTCTTCTTTGTCATACTTCTCTCATTTTGTTCCTCTCAGATCATCTGGCACTCTTTGATGCCAGTAGCTTTTCTTTAGCCTTGTGTTATTGGTTACTGATCCTGTTCCATTCTGTCCGCTTTGTGCTTTCCGGGGAGAACGCTGCTGCACAGCAGGAGAGCACTGCCAGGATTTGAGATAACTCCTGGTTTTAATAGGCAGTAGAACTTCTGCCCTCAGTACTCTGTCAGAGGGGCTCCCCATCTTCTTTGTTTCTGCTGTGAGGGTGTTTCCTCCTGACCTGAACCCAGCACCTTTGACTCATATATTTGTTACTCCTGTTGATCAGATCAGCCTTTCAGGCCCTTGTCCGCTTGCTTGCTGCTAGACCTTCCCATGGAAATTTCTTTTTGTGCATGCCACTTCTGCATGCAGTGGGAAACTTTTGTCCAGCACACAGATTCCAGGTAGTGTGTCTCCAAATCCCACATTGTGAGTAAGGTTAGATTATAATTCAGTTTGAGTCAGGACTTTACTTTATCCCTTTTCTTTCCTAAACACACATTTTGGGGCTAAAGAATGTCTATGCTTATGGGTTTCAAAACGTCCTGGGCTAGATCTGGAAACTCAGGCCTTTTCTAAGATCTTTCTAAGAATTCAAATTAACTGATTTGGAAATGCTTGGTACCTCCTTCCCCCTCTTGCTAATTTTCAGCAATCTGGAACATTGTTCTCACACGTATTATTCTTGTGAGTATATAAATTGTTTTGAAGCCCTATGGGATAATTGTCATTGCTGGAAAACTTTTATTGAATGGTGTTTGTCTGCCAGCATCAGAACTTGAGGAGGTTATTTCATCTTGGCTTTCATTTCAGTTCTATTTTAGCAGTTCTTTGTCTTCAACTCCATCATCTTCTCTGTGCACTGAGCTGCTGTGTTCAAAGACATTTTTTGAAATAAAATTCTTCATTTTGTGGTTCTTATTCAATGATGTTAGTTCTCATTTTAGGAGCTTTTGTATTTCTTTAAGGCAAATGAGACATGTTAGTGGTTATTTGTAATTCTTTTTTGTTCAGTGGATTTCCTGTTATGCAAAAATGTAAAGCTTTTCTCACTGTTCTTCCAAACTTTTGTTTTCCTGTCGATAGTTTTGTACATCTGTGTCTGCTTTATAACCTGTGGCTAAGATGTACTTGCCCAGTTAAGATCTGGCTTTGTGGATGTCTGACAGCTTACTGTGAAACTGCAAGTTAGAGCTCCTGCTTGTTTGTTTCAAGGCCTTCCAGAAGTGAACAACTTTCCTTTTCTTTAACAGTTTTCCTGAATGGACATGAGGGTACTGAAGATCTACATGAAATTATCAGCGTGTTGTGCTTGCATATTCCATGTATGCAGTAATTGTTTTACTCCTTTGTTGGTGTAACAAAGAATCCCAGGGGAAGCTTTAAAGCATAAGGCTTGTGCTGGGACGTATGCGCACTGCACCGAGTGCCACGTTTGTTTGTGGAGCACAGGCACAATGAGAGTCACAGAAGGGTTTAGGTTGGAAACAACCTCTAAAATCATCCAGTTCCAGCCCCCTGCCACGTGCAGGGACACCTCCCACCTGCTCAAAGCCCCATCCAGCCTGGCCTTGAACACTTCAGGGATGGGGCATCCACAACCTCTCTGCGCAGCCTGTCCCTGTACCTCAGCACCCTCACAGGAAAGAATTTCTTCCTATTTATAGTCTAAACCTGCCCTCTCTGTTTTAAGCCATTACCCCTTGTCCCATCACTTTGTCTCCTTCTAAAAAGTTTGTCTCCTGCTCTCCTGTAGCCCCTTTGCATACTGGAAGGCTCTGCATGCACCTCTGCGTTACAGTTCTTTTCCCCTTCAGCAGGCAGGTGGGGTGTGGACAGCCAGACACCCACCTTTGAGACTGGATAAATACCACTCTTTACCACCCTAGAAATCCAGGATTATTAATACCAGTCTGTGCAGACACAGTCTTTTTAAAAGATCTGAGACAGAGCTCAGTATTTGTGTTTTATTGTTAGGGTTAGTGGCACTATTTTTCTAATTTCCAGTGACAAATCTATCTGTTCCAAATAATGTTGTTTCATCTTTTGAGATACAAAAAGTGGATTAAATAACCTTTTTAGCATCATTTTTCATTAACTGATTCATTATCTGTAGAGAAATCTCTTTGCATAGCGTTTTGTCTGGGGAGAAAAAAAGTGTGGAAAATGTGCTAAGGGGAGATTTGGTTTATTAACATTCCACTGGAAGTGTGATGTGTATCCTAAAGTACCAAGAAAACGCTATGTATGATTTTTATGTTTTTGTTAGAAGATAATTCAATTTACAAAAATCTACCTGAAGACAGGAACTATATGGCAGATGAAGAAATAAGTGAATGTTGTGAACATATAAATACTGTGCCAGAGGAATCCAAAACCGTAACAGGGGTTTGCTTTACAAACTTCTGATATTAAAAGGGTCATACCATGGGTAATGTACTGCCAAAAGCCATGAGTCTGTCAATATTTCTAAACTATGTTATAAAATGTTTGACAGAATACAGAGGATTATGGGGGGCAAACAACAATGCATGTAACTGAAGAAAAACTCAGCAACAAAATGGGTTTTTTCTCTACTGATTTGCAGTTGCAGTAATATTAGGTGTGATATGTTTAAAAAACTAGGCAGAAAAGCCAGAGGTGAACGTCGTCTTTAAGTTTGTTGTGTAGTTTATACCATCAGAAGTTTTGAACAGTGCTGCATTTATGTTGGACTTTTCCTTTCATAACCTGTATTTGTGCTGGGTTGTTTTTACATGTTTTACATGCTTTTTTCAGTTCTCCTTTCTCACATATTTTAATACTTTCAATGTTCACAAAAGGAAAATGCTTTTGCCTGAGATAAGAATCAATTAGATTAAGGTGAGGGCATGATTGTAGCAAACTGCAGTTTAAAATGTGATACACCTCTTTAATTCTTGATAAAGATTTATCACACACTTTGATTCTTCTTAAATAGCTGTACATGAAATCCAGCATTAATTTTTAAAATAACTCAAGCTTGCAGGTGTTTGTGTTCCATGGCTATCGCAGTCTGCAGTTTTTCTGCTTGAAATGGAGAATGATCTCCTGTAACATTAGATCATTACCATCAATTTTTGACAGAAATTCTGATCCCTTCTTATACTGGTAGCAGCATTAAGTAGTACAGTACTTTGTTTCGGTGAAAAAAAAAAAATCTCAACATAAATATTTTGTAATATGAATGTAGAATTTCTTAGTCCCTTCTGTTAGTCTCTCAGACAGTTTGATAATATCCTTTATTGACATTTCTCCCACTTCCACAGCCCTCTTGTATCAGCCAAGAGCTGAATGCACGTCTGTCCTCAGATTTCGGTGGCCAAAGTCCTTTATCTCCTACTTTCTTCATGCACACGATACTGATACTGCTGTGGCGTATCCCTTGCCTTGAAGGGCAATTGTACTGAAGTTTACAAACAACGATATCCTCTTTGACTCCCTGACCAACCTGTATTGGGTTTAAAGACCTTTCTTCAGAAGTTTTTGCCAAGATGGTTTAAACCAGCTGGGGCAGGGAGGAGAAGAATGCATTACTCAAGTCTCACCCATTTATTTTGTTTCCTTTTTCTGCTATGATCCACAATAGCTGGGACAGTTTTCTCTTTTCTAGACTGAGACAGACCACAGTAATGCAGACAATCTCAGCAAGTGGTTTGCCTAAAAGACAGAAACTTAAAAATACAGAAAAAAGGTTTGATTTGTTCCTCATCTTGTTATCCTTTACCCTAACATATGATTAAAAATGTCTGAAGTGAGACTGCACTTCAGCTTGGTTACTTTTTTTCTGTTAAATTTTTTGGGGAATAAGGGTGAATGAGAAACATAAATCAAACCTCCCAGAATGTAATGAAACTCCTCTCATATCTGGATTCTAGCTTTATATATGGACTTGGTTCTATTATGGCCCTGAATTATACTCTTTGGATCCAAACATCTATAAATCTTGAGGAAGTTTAGAATATTTTCTGAATTTGGACATATTTCTATCTGGCATGTAGCTTTCTGAATGCAGAAAGGACTTATCTGTTGTGTGGTACATTCAGAGCCCTTTGTTCTTTTTATCTTAAAACAAAGAGGTTTCAAAAGCAAAGATTTGCTATTTAATTCTATTCTTTCCCTGACATACATAGAACTTCTTCAATTACAATGTTTTTGGAGGATTTAAGGAAGACTTGCTTGAGTTTCTCTGAAACCTTTTCTCAAGGGATTCTTAGAATTTTGGTTTTCTGTATATTGAAGAGTTTGCACACAACATATTAAGGGAAAACCAGTTTGCCACTGCTTTTCAGCATATTCAGCATAGGGATGCCTCAGCTTGCTTGTAAAATCTCAGCAGCTTCTGTTACAACAGGGCAGCCTTTATATGGTGAATTCAGGGGTCACATTATGGGTTATGGTAGTTTAACTTCACTGACTTCAATAAATTTCGCAACATCATATAGAAGAGTGGAAAAATATTTTTTTTCAACTTTCAGTGTGGCATTTTTATATTTGTCATTGTTTTTATGAACTTCTCAAGGACAAATTGTAAAACTTGTTATTAGGCTGACTAATGGGATAAAAAGAAAATTTTAGACTTCTTGTGAAACTGATTATGTTTTTCTCAGCAGATTTTAGGTGACTATTCACATTATGAGCACAATTCTGTCTAAAAATAAGTTGTGTCCACTTCTTTATGGGTTTATTGAGAACAGAAATTTCCACACCATTCTGCTTTAATATGACCACAATGGGCAGTCGTAATTTGTCCATTTATAAAAAAGAATAAAGTAGCAAATTGGCCACCATAAACTGTTAGTATATCCACTTTTGCTGACATGTTTATTGTAGTTTGCAATATGCATGATGTTGATTTTCAAAAATGTTCCCTTTTCTTTTTTAAGAGTATGAATTATAAATTCATGAATCATAGAAATCAAAACTGTAATAGAACTCAGGAGTTGGAAACACTACATAGCACTCATCTGTGTCATCCTCAAAAAACTGGGATGTTGAAATTTTTCATAGTTTGATTAAAAACCTAAAACCTTCTATTCTTGCACAGCTGATGCCGAGCAAGTCAGAGAGTTTTTCATGCATTTATGTAATGAGGAAAATGCAGCTAATGAACATGTCAGGAAATGTTTAGACAAAACCTAGAAAGGGACAAATACGTAAATTTCAGTGCCCACTCAGAACCTTATATAGCATACATAAAATAAACATATAGCTTTGCCTAAAGTCTCAAAGTACTTTTAATGGTTTTTTTTTCATTGTATGTTTCAAAGGAAAGGACCTCGACTCCAAAAAACACATCTAGGAATTAAAGATGGCCCCTAATGAACAGACAAAGGAATGAAAAAAGCAGAAGCTTTTGCAGCCTTAAAAGTGGAGTTCAAAATATCATCCCTCTTACCAAATATTTCCTGAAAATAGGCTTGTGGAGCACAAAAGTCAATTCTGGAAACGCGAGAACTATGAAAGCAAGTCCAGTAGTCGGCACTTTCAAAAATAAATAAAACCGTCAGGCAACAACTGTATGCTAATTGCATTTAAGAAATAAAAGACCACCTACGTAGAAATAAAATAAATCTCATTACTGGAGCTAAAGCAGATAGTTGAGATTCAAACTCTGCTAACCAAACCCCTTAGGCTCACCAGAAGGAGCTTGTGAAGTCACTGCCATTTTCCTCGGGATGGGGCAGAGCTGTAAAAGCCCCCTCTGTGCCCCTCACTCGAGCTCCAGGGGCTGATGTGCATTTCCTGCCATGGCTGTGCCCTGGCTTTCAGAGGAGCCGAGCAGATTGTCCTTGCTGAATGAGCACAGCTGAGGCAGGGACAAAGGAGCGCACCCAGTGTGCAAGAGGCTCATAGCTGAGCATGGTACTAAGAAATCCCACAAATCATGACTGGTTTTCTGTCAAAAAGATTTTATTCATTTAACCATTTGTTTTAGAAAATATCAACTTTATAAAGGCATAACACTGCAATCTTATAATCAAGAAAGTGAAACCTTTTATGACTTTTAGGCAGGACAATAAATTTTGAAGGTTTTCAGTAACAATAGCAAGAGGCCTGTAGGTCCATCTCCTGCAGCAGCTCCCAGTAACCATCCTATTCCCTCTAGAGGAAGTATTGAAAATCATTTGCAGCCAGTGACCCCTCTCTCCCTGCTGGCCATCATCGGGTTATAGATCTTCAGAAACAAAAGCTGCCCAGGCCTCCACTTACTCTCTCAAATGGTCTTCTGAAAAGAAATGAAAAAAATAAAATAATTTCAAAAAATCAAGGCTATTCAAAGCTCATCATCTATTCTGCTGCTGACATGGATTGGCTGTGGAAAGATTGCAGAGGAATTTGACTGGATATATTTGTAGGGCCAAGGCCTGACCATAACCAACTTGAAAAAAAGCTCAATAGGTATTTTCTCCTTGACCTTTAACCCTTTGTGCCCAATTTTTTCCATTCGTAGTTAGTATTTGGCTCCCACGAAGTTTATGATTCAGCTGTGGAGCTTTAACTTAATCTGACAAAAGTTCTGTAAATCCTTGCTAGACGTTTTTCGTTCTGACTTTAGCTCCTGTTTTCGGTTAGACTTTTTAATTCAGCTATGAAAGTTAGAGCTTTATGTTCCTAAATAAAATTAGGTTCAGCCCTACATAAAAAACTTATTATTCTTTCAGCTGCTATAGATGTTTAAAAGTGGTGCTCTGATTTTTTTTTCCCCCCCAAGTACAGGGTCTTGTCTGAATTCTTTTCTAGATAGAAGCCTGAAAAAGAAGGAGACAGCATCAAGAAAGAATGTTCCGTGGGAGAAAGTCAGTAGAAAATGCTTCAGCATTTAATCCGAACAATTTAATTCTGTTGATAATCAATCAATAGAACACTATTAAAAAGTCCTACTCAAAGTCAAAACAGCTCAGCCAACAAAAATAAATACATGTATTTGTCACATGAGGGAGAGATAAGAAACCAGAAAATGTGGAACAACCTGAATAAAACCTTCCACCAGATGGAATTTGGCAAAAAATAAGGTCTTTAATAATATTTCTGAGGAATTGCTCTAGGAGTTTCATACAAACCTGCTTCAGTGTCCCTTGAAAAATTAATTTGGATTTTAAAAAAAAGAACCCCACGCATCTGGCTTGATCATTGGCTGATAGAATATATTTTTTTTCCCACCCCAAATCACACACAGCTTGGCTGGAAAGAAGATAACTGCTCGGGCACTAGTTGTGTTTCACTCTGAAGTACATGTAATCTTTATTGAGTTATTGTGCCAAGTGCAGAAAGTTGTGCTTTAGTGGGGAGAGAATTTTTTTTTCCTTTTAATATTAATGTGTAATTTTGGCCAACAAAAAAAGTTTTAGGAGATAATAGCAGTTTTCAAAATGCATTAGACTTAAAATCTAATAAATACATCCAATGTTTTTGTATAAATCCTCATCAGTTTGCTGCTTCTGCAGGAAGCACTGCTATTGAAAATAAATCTCAAACTTTTTAATGGTTAATTAATTCTGAAAGCTCCTTAACATTTTCTCATCTGAAGCTTAAACATTTTTACTTGTCTGCAGATTTTCCATTACTAGGTCTGACACCTGTGATGAATTTGGTATGAGGGCCTTAAATTACACGTGAGATTTGGGCATGTCAGTTCTATGTGCAAACTCTCACTATTTGTTACTGTATTGTGAGAACTGCTTGCAGGGAGTATGGGCTGGGTAAATCCATGTTACGCTGAAATCAGTGACCAAATCTGCAGAGGGTCAGGGAGCTCCAGAAAACATTCACACACACGTTTAACTGGTCAAACAATCGTAGCTGACCCGGGAAAGAAAATGTGCTCAGAAGCAGCAGCTGCTAATGGAGCAGCTCCAGCTTTGCCCTGCTGCCCGAGGTGCTGGAGCACTGCAGTCCCAGGGCACGGTGAGGCTGCAGAGGTGGTTGGGTCCTGTCCACCCTCGGCACGGTGACGCTGTCTCTGTAAAGCCGGGGCTGTCAGGGGAGGTCTGCCGTGTCTCACAGAATCTCAGTGACTTGTGACACAAGTCCAAAAGCACAGAGCGGAGTACAAGAGATGAGATCAGTAACAGCATTAATCTCTTGTCTCTATTTTATGAGATACTGAATCTCAGAAGAGCATTCAATGAAAGAGCTGGCTGAGCTGCAGAGCTGAGGGAGGACAGATGTGTCAGCAGCACTGCCTGGCAGTACTTCCTCTGCCAGTCCTCTGTGCACTGGGAAAATTTGTCAAACAGGGCTGGACCACAGCGAGCAACTTTGTTTTGCATTCCCCACTGTAGTCCTTTCTGCATTGTGAACTAGTCGCTCTTATCAATACCTAGCCTTCCATCTCAAAATTAATGTGCTGCGTGATTCACAGGTTTCATGACGTTAAGTCTTACCAGTCCAGTTTTCATGCTACTTTGTAGTGTAAGTTCTTTTATAGAGTTTATTTTTTCTTGATGAACCTTATAATGACAAGAATCGGGGAGCACTAATTCAGTCCTGCCCAGAACAGCTATGATTTGCAAGGCATCTTTTTTAGAACAGCATAGCTCTTGTGAATGTTGTGTATCTTTAACTAGATCTGGTTGGGATTTAGCACAAATAAGCTCCGTAGTTAGCTGAAAATACAAATCTTTCACTTGACTGAGGCTGTAGTACAGCAGTTGCTCCAACATATCAAGATGTTATTAAAGAGACACATGGACTCAGAGAGGAATTTCAGAAGGATTATACTGACTAAGTACACAGCAGTTGCTAAAATAAAAGTTGGCATTCAGATCATATTAACTAGAAACCAATATTCCCGAAAATGTTATGTAAGTAATTACTATATATTAGGTTGCCATATGTCCGTGTGTGTGTGTGCTGTGTCCAAGACAGCAAACGTCAAATACACAGTGGTGATCCCCTCCCATCGAGTGAAGGGTAAAATTGCTCTCAGGCTATTTCAGAGGATGAGCGTGTTCCTGTGTACAAGACACAATCAGCAAATGCAGAGATGAAGATGTACATGTCAGTGGGATTACCATAATACAGAGTATTAATATGGCACCAGGCAATGATGCTGCACCCAGATGTCTAACGGTGTCCCCATTCCAGGTCCTTTTTGGAAAGGTTTAGAGCCCATTTACTGCACACTAAGATTAAACTTGTGATTGAATGAATTACAGTCAGGCCTTCAGATAAAATTACACTCCATGGATAATAATAGCTCGTGCTAACCTTTATTGGATGCATGGGAAGCACAGTGACAAAGGATGAGGAAACGCCTGAGGTACTTAGACTGAGGCAGGGAAGGCATTAATAGTAAGAGCAGTTGTTCTCTGGGTACCTAGCCCCCTGAGCTGGAGGAGAGGGACAGGGATCAGAATGAAGCACCTGTAATCCCAGGGGAGATGGTCGGTGACTTCACTGCCACTCACCTTCAACACTCACACGTGTCTGGGGCCTGATGGATCCACCCAAGGGAAGCGAGGGACCTGGTGGAAGGGCTCACTTTCCATCATTTATCAGCAGGTTCACCAGAGGAGGTTTAGACTGGGTATTTGGAAAAAGTTCTTCATGAAAAGGATTGTGAAGCACTGGAACAGCTGCCCAGGGCAGTGGTGGAGTCGCCATCCCTGGAGGGATTTAAAAGACATGTAGATGTGGCACTTGGGGATATGGTTTGTGGTGGACTTGTCAGTGCTGGCTCAATGGTTGGGCTTGATGGTCTTAGAGATCTTTTCCAACCTAAACAATTCTATGATTTGATTTACCAATTAGTGTTGCTCTAGCTATAGAGGTGATTTTAAAAGGTGTCAGGAAATGCTACTAAAAATACAGACCTGGAAAGTCTTGCTTAGGCAATATGCTCATGAGCTGCTGCTTTGGACTCAGAAATTTCCATCAAAATCTTCTTGCTTTATTGTTAGAGATGCTAATATCCTCGCTGCTTATCATTCTTGTGTGATCATTGGGGAGTTTTACCATTATGTAGAAACATGTCATTAAAGGTTTAAAAAGCAAACAAGAAAAACCCTTAACCACATTTTTGTTTGTTTAAAAAGAAACATTTACTTATTATATACAGTCAGTGAACAAAAATGCCTGAGTGCCTTTTTTATGTAAATAGTTTGAATTCTGTAGGTTTTTCAATGAAAGTTATATCTAAATTTTACTGGGAAAGAGATTTATCAGAAGTTTAGAACTTTTTGTTTTATTCTTTTATACTCTGCCAGTTTTCTGTTTTCCTTTTCTTTGTTTATGAGAATATAATTTATAAGATTCATTGACAGAAAAATTTTGAAATGTACTGCAGCCTGCATGTTTTGGGGAAGATTCTATGATTTTGTGTCAAGCTCAACTTAAAAAAGAAGAAAAAAACCCATAATATATTTTTATTCTGCTCATACACTGATTAGTGCTTCCATGAATACAGCTGAACTGAAGTTCAATGCAAATATCTTAATGAAAGGACTGGTATGAACTGTGTTCTACTCCATGTTTATGACAGGATAATAAATAGGAACTCACTGGAGTAAGCTCAGGATTGTATTTCAATAGGCAGTTGGTAACAAAGCAATGGCATTATTGTCTTTAAAATCTCTAGGGTTATCTTGGACGTTCTTGAAGGTGCTTACTTGGGTTTTACTTTTTGGAGTCCTATATTTACAGGTTTATTTGAATGCATAGTATATCTTCTGTACATTAGAAATAGGTTACAAGAAACTCAATTTTCAAAGATGGCAATAGGGAATGTTTAAGATTAGCCCATTCTATAATTCTGCCTATTGTTCAGAACTGTTTCCCCTATCCTTTGCCTTCCCCTTCTCACATTCGTCCTTTTAACTGTCCTTCCTCCAAATCGTCTTTTCATCTCCCCCGTTGTGCCCAGAGCCCATCCTTTTCCTCTTGAGTGTTTGAGTTACTTGACCCAAGCACTCTGTTCCACTTTTCCTGGTTGTCAGAAATAAGAAATCTTCTCTAGTGATATTACTGCCGTGACATTCCCCTCTGAGGTTCCTGAAAAGATCTGGTAGTTTGCATTGGCTGTTGTTCATCTGCTGTGCTCAGATTTGGCAGGGTCTTCTCACAGAATTAGGAGCCTCTGAGAATTTGGGTTTGGCCTGAATTAGCATGGGTAACGTACAGAAAATCTGAGAGATCTCTAATTTGATGCAGACTTCTGGACATTAACTTATGCTTAGCATCGCAAAAACGTGCCCGGGCCAATTCTCGCTATGTCTTTTATGGCTGCAAGGGCTGTGACACAACCAGATCTTCTCTTTGGTTTTCTTTGGAGAGAGCAGAGAAGTGGAAGTTTGTACAAGAGAGAGGCCACAGGAGCCTGACTTTCCTCTTGGGAGCAGGGTAAGGACATTGTTGGGGATCCTGATGTAGAGTCACCTTTCTGCAATCCCAATCACTTCTCCTGCTGAGGGGGCAGGTTGTGAACTGTGGGTCTGTACTGCCAGAGCAGTTACGGGAGATGGCAGGAGCAGAGAATGGGAGCAAGGTCAGAATTTGTCACTAATGTCAATACTTTCCCTTGGTCCTACCCACAACTTACTTTTGCTTAGTACGACTGAGTAAATTCTCTCATTAATTATGCCTTATAAATTTTAATTGGTTTTTTTAACATGGTCAGTGGATCATATTTAGTCACTTGTAGTAGTTTTGCATAAAATGCAAATGATTTATGATGTAGAAGCACAGCTGGGACTCAAGCATCAGAGTATGGTGTTTGGATAACTCAAAATCCAACTTTGCTTCATTATTTGCTCATACAGCTCATGAATAGCATTCATTTTTGTTGAAACTTTCATACCAAGTCATCTTGCACAAAGACACCTAAGAAATACTGCTAGGAGAAAAGCTATCCTACTTAATCTAATGTATTCCTAATGCTTTACTTGGCTTGCAGGTGTTCCTCCAATATTATCATTAATTACAACAGTAATTATCCTACTTGTGGAGAGTCTAAAACTTCTAATGTTCAGCAAGGTCCTTCCAATGTTTTGAATGCTTCGGTTTGATCTTCCTTTTTACAGAGCACTCCAAACAAAACAATGTCCAGGGCCTGAAGAGCAAAAGCACTGAATAGCCCCGCAAACACTGCAAGGTCCCCTCCCTCCACTGGGGCAGCTCAATGCACACCTGGTCTCTCTTTTATTACAGTAAAGGGAAAAGAAGAGAGAGACACTGTAACAAATATCATCTTTATTTCCGTTTTCCCTGTCAATAGGTTTTAGTAAATCAATATTTGTACTGAAAGATATATTTAATATGGGAAAAAAGACTTTTATAATCAAAGAGTTTTCTTTTAACTGCTTCTTCAGAAATACATTTTGATACTAGCAACTGCTTGTTACAATAGAAACCAGCAAAAGCATTCATTTACTGTGGCATGGGAAGTACTGCCAGTTCCACATGCTCTACATAGTTTCTTTAAAATTTTTATGTTCTTTAGGCCTCAACAAAAACCAAAGCTCCTCTTCCAGGTTTGGTAGCAAACAGACTATTATTCTCCACTGCTAACCTTTGGCCATCCATTTGGTAATAAGCTTTTTTTACATTTTTTAGGAAAGTGTTCAGCTTGTCAGTAGGCACCATTGACACAGTGCAGCCACCCCATCCAGCTCCAGTCAGACGTGACCCAATGGCCCCAAATTGCCTAAAACAAAATAACAGGGAAAGACATCATGTAAAATAAACCGAAAAGGGGTACTTTGTCATATGTAAAATTCATATAGAAAACTCAGATATGTTTTGAGTATTCCCATATCATCTGATTTTTCTGACGTTCACTTGCTTGTATGTAGCACTACAGTAATTTGCAGTTACCCTTTTGGACCAAAGAAAAGTGCTGACGCTTTAAACTGCAATATAGTAATTTCTGTCAGTTCCAAAAGTCCCCCTGTTTTGTAATGCTTCAGCATCAGCTGTTTTAGGATCACAGCGCAGCTGAGATGAAGAAAGCAGGAGAAGAAAGGAATTGTGTTAGCAACATTCATAAGACATCAGAAGTGAAAACAGAAATACATGACAAAAATAACAAAAGAGGGTTCATAAACTAATTGCACAGGATGTAGGCATGCAAGCCATTTTCTAATGTGGCAAAGACAAATAGCTCTATTCTTCCAGGACAGATCTAAACCATGCTGAAGATTCACAGGCTTCTGCAGGACTGCTGAGCATGCCAGTCAAGAAAAGGAGAGTTCAGACTCTCAAAAAGTCATAGAGTCACTGCACTCTATGTAAATAAACTCACATAAACTTCTCTTTATGCTGAATGGACAGAGTTGGGTATCTCTCTTTAGAGAAACCACATGAACTTAAGACTGACAGCAGTAGAGGTAACGTAAGAATGTAGTCCCAAAAGAAAAAAAATGCTCTTAATGAGGAGTGTGAACAGAAAGAACAATGACAAATAAATGACATCCAAAATATAAACCATTCCACGCCTTGAGATACTGGCCTGCTAGAAATGTCCTAGGGCAAATACCATGCCATTACGCTGCAAGACTCAGGTGCCATCTCTTTAGAATTGAGAATTATTTTCAGTAATTTGCTTACCTGTGTTCCTGATCTTTACTTAGAACAAATAGGAAAATACCATGTAATAAGTTACTTGGGGTTTTTCTAATGTAGTGAGAACAGAACCAGACGGATTTAGAAAACTCATCTGAAATCTTATTCTTGTGGGAGATCTAATCTGATTTACAAACAAATACTTTTGATGTGTTTCCAACAGCCATGCACAAAGAGATTCACCAGCCCTAGAATATGTTAGAGGGAGAAACAACATCATGTGAATAGCACTGGAAAATGACAGCTCATTCGGAGTGGGCTGCTGTAATTTTTCATGTGTGCATTTTATGTTAAATGAATCTGCTATAGTGCTGGGTTAGTAGAGGTTTAGGTCATATTTCAAGCAAGTACTTGCATATGTGTTTGATTCTAAACACACATCTCTTCTTGAACAGAAACACTTTCTTCAGTGTGTCTGTGTGGTGCCACCCTTCATATTGACTCGATTTTATGTTCATTCTGCATTTCCTGTTGGTGTCTTATTTTACTTATTGTTATTCCTGTAAGCCACTCATTCTCTGATGCAATTTTGGTAGTTTCTAGTCCATGGAGCAACCTCCTAAAATGAGCAGGATCCAATCCAGTCTCAGTTGCAATCAATAAGGAAATTCCCATTGACTTTATAAGGCCCAATCCACGCTTTAGAGTCTGTTAAATGAACTGTCTGTACTCATTTGGTCTGTTACCTCAGTCAGAACTTCATATTTCAGATGGTGTCTGGCTTTTATTTTGGTAGGCAACTGAAATCCCTTCAGAATTGTTCTGAACCTTTTATTGATTTCATAATTCTCTGTGGTCATGCTCATGCCTCATTTTTACTGAGTCATTTTCAAATACTTAGTTGAAATAAGGCATAAAGTAGACAGAAAATATGCCTGTTGCAGAGCTGAAGTCACTGTGTTTCAAAATACTGTGGCTTAACAGTGTCAAATGTGGTGATATCAGACACTTGGGGCTTACTGCTGAGGAACCTGATGGGCAGTGCTGCACCATCTGAAAACTGGGTACCTGATACTACACAGATTCAGGAGAGAACACCCAATTCCGTGCCTTCAGGAGATGTGGTGCCTGGGAGGTATCTAGATTGAACACAAGGAAGTTGTCTTTAGAACAGGTCTGAAACTGTCTCACTAAAGGCTTTATCAGTCCAAGACTAAGCTGGGATTCCTGGCCAGACACTCTTTTTGTGCACTGGAATCTAAATGGGTTTTTGCAGAGGAGTCTGAGCAGCCAATCTCGAGTGGATGGGGAGCTCACCCTTGCCGTGGGAGGCTTGGATTTCATGTATGGGGAAGGCCCTGGGTGCTGCTGGGCTGTGCTGCAGTGCCAGGACACAGACTGCAGGGAGAGATGGAGCACACCAGGAGGAGAACGTGCCTGGAGCCCAGTGCTGGGGGCACTCAGCTCCCAGGCCCAGGTCCTGGCCTTTGTTTCTGGGAGCGTCCATGCATCTTGTTCCAGTCTTCACTGCATACAAGAGAATTAGCTTATGGGGCATAAATGAGAGTAAAAATATGAGTACTGCAGCAAAGGAAAGAAGAATAAAAGAAAAGAGCAAAAATGGAAATCCCATAGTTTGGCATATGGAAACAGTAGGCAAGACATGGCAGTAGTCCATTTTAAAAATAATTGTGCTGTTAAGAGGTAAAAAACCCCAGAGCAGTATTGTTAATTTGACATACTTAAAATTATGAAGTGGCTTTTCAGAAAGCACAGAGTTAACAAGATTTAACTATATAAATGGGGAAGAGCATACTTATTCTGCTTTGTTGTTTAGTTTGCATTTGAATAGCATCTTTAAGCCTTTCTGGCTTTGTTGAAATTTCAAATTGTGCCATGATTGCAGGCTTTGCAGCTTTAAGATCATCATCAGTGGTAATGGTAAGAGTCTTGATAAAATGCAGAATTGTCTTGGCTACCATAATTCACCGGGATGTAATGTACAATCTGTATCTTTTAAAAGTGGTCAGAGAGGATTCGGCTGTCTGTTATGTAAGAGGCACGGCTGGGAACACAAAAATTGTCAGGATTTATAGCACCAAAAGATGGAGAATAAGAGAATGAAAGTAAGTTATGTGCAACACTAAGGACTGGGAGATTTTCAGGAGTACCTAACTTACTCAGGAGCTCATGTCCAATTTTTTGTCCCTTAATTGTGTAGTAAATCTGCTGTGTTACCCACTTTAAAAGACTAACAGGTAAACCAGCTATGAACTACATGAGGTAGGTTAAAGAAAGTACAAGTCTTCCATCTTTGCAAAATGAAAAAAAACAACTGACCAATTCGTGGTTACAGTTTTCAGCACTACAAACCACAGCCAGTATGGACCCCTTTCTTTCTTGGCAGAGGTTATACAGTAAAACATAAAGATCTAGGCAAAACAGAAAACATCTGGATATGCAGATTATTCTTCACAGTTTAAACCTTGTAAGGAGAGAGCAGCAGTAGACTCAGGCAATTCTGTGGAATGTATTTTTGGAAAAGGTTTTGAAAGTTACAGGGCAGCTGTATATCATCGTAAGTAAAGAATGTAATTTATGTAGTTCCTGGCCATTTCTATAATCACATCAGCCAAGTCTTCCTAGAGTGACTAGTGATTTTATGTCCTTTAGGTTTTTTAATGTACAACTTGAGAAAAGTTAAGGCTTTTTTTCTAAAAATTAGATGCCGGCTTAAGCTGCATTCATCCAGAATAGCTATACACTTTTAGAAAGCTAATTACTGAATCAGAAAAAGATTTAATACTAAACTTCTAGAGAAGAAAGATGCATTTCTGAAGAAATACTCTTGATGGGACAAGACTGTAAAGAATAATGAACAAACAATTTACTTTTTTCTGTGCAAAGAATACAACTAAAAAAACACAGATTAAATAATTTTAATATATAAATTTGAAATAATTTCACATGAATGACACTCCACTGTGGTACTTAGCTCTGCCTGTCATATTCTGTGGGCTCTTCTGCTGGTAAATCAGGAATCTGATGTAAAGTGGGCACACACATCACTTTTCTCCTTTACTATTTATATTTTGCTCCCTGGAACTGAAATGCTCTGATGAATTTTGATTTAATTTAGAAAGATCCTAACCACTGTTTTCCTTTTGGTGCTGTGGCTGTGCTCCTGGTGCCAGAGCCAGTGTCCCTCTGCCTGAGCTGGCTGGAGCTGTGTCACCAGGGAAGCACAGAGCTCAGCACAAATGGGGAACATAATTTCCATTCCCCTGCCGAGCTTTCTACTGCACGAGGCTGTCGCTGCCATCCTCGCTGGTTTCCGGTAAGGTGGCACGGGTAACTCCACGCTGCAGTGCACATCTGGCCAGGTTGTACCTGCTTGTTTTCCCCTGCCCAGGGCAGGAGAGTTTCCTCCCAGCTTTTCTGAGAACAGGCCCTGTCAGAATGGGCTGCTCAGGTCTGCCAAGTGCAGTCATGGGATGCCGCTGACTGGGGCACCAGCCCTGGGCAGTTACTGCACCTAAAAACAACGCAGATGTTAAGTTTTAGGGCTCTTGCCCTGCCAGTGGTGTCTCAGAACAGGCAGTGCTGACGCCTTGCATGGGATCAAGACTTTTTTGCCTGAGATTTTTGATAATTCAGTAGAGCTCAGTTTCTGTCTTCAGCTGACCCTGGAGATGGTTCTCTGTTCTCACACAGATCAGTGGTTCCCTTTGAGCAGCTGGGATAACTCTGGTGGAAGGGCCCTGCTGAGTGACTGTCACAGCTGAGTGTATGATGTGATCACTGTGTGATACAACAAACTGAACACACCCTGCGAGCTATACCCTGGACTGGCTCCCAAGAGAAGAATCAAAACTTGTTCTGCTCAATTGCTCTCAGTCTGTCCAGTGGCTATCAGGCTGCTTTGTGTTTTAGCACAAAACAGTACATGTATCCCATATGCAAAATAATCTGTCAATGTCCAGAAGTCTTCTGTTCAGTTTTTAAGTTTGTAGCTTTCAGCCTCAGAGGTCATTCCATTTTGTCTGCAAAAGAAATCAAACTCACCTAAATAATCATCTGGTTTGTACTCTATTGATTTACGAACCTGATAAATGGATACTGCAACTTAAAAAATCCATGAGTGCAGAAGTAAAAAAGCATATGGTAAATTGCATGCTTGTAAAATTCATATTTTCATTCTAAGCCAGACTAATTTCTCAGTTACTTAATAAGAACGCTGGTAAATGTGGTAAGGTATTAATTATTTAATTTTTTTAAACTTCAATTTGAAAGTTTCTTTTCTTCAAGACTGAAAAGACATAGAGAGAGGATGGGATATCTGCTTCTAAAAGACAGTGAAACAACATTTCTTGACCTCAGGCGTGAAAATACTTGTGTCACCCCACATTTGCCTTCTGGCAGGGCAGTAATGCTCTGGCTTAGGGCAGAGTTTCCCAAACTAAGAATATTCTTCTCCAAGGAGAGTAGGAACAATTGGGGGCAGAAGTAGGAAGGTGGCATCACCAGGAGCCATTATGGGACTGTGGGAAGCAGCTGGGACAGGGTGACTGGGCCAGAGGCAGCGATGGAGTAGGGGTGGGAGAGCCCAGGTGGGCAACTGTTTATTTCGCTCAGCCACTGTTAAAATGATCACCAACCACTGAATTCCTTCTATAGACACTGAATTTAGATCAAAGTTAGCACAGGATGTCTGTCCCATGATTAAATGTACCAGCAAAAGAGAAATTAAGAAGGACTGAAATGTGTACATTGTTTCATGCTGACCCTGTGGTAGGGATGAAATGCTATGTAGGATGAGAGTACTAAGAGCTTGTTTTTACTTTGTGTATTAACACGATTGTACCAGATCCCACTGTCCCCTCCAGCTGAGTCATGGAAACAACAGCCTGATACCACAACAACCTGTGTGCGGGAGAAGAGAAGGGACAAAATGGCACTCAGGGAATGTGCTTTGGAATTGAGGTTGTTTCCTCATCGCCAAACTGAGTTAGGAAGGGATCCCAGCTGAAAGAATAATCCTGGGGCAGAAATGGAGAGTAAATTGTATGTGGAAAGCTCAGTCAGCACAGAGAGAAGCAGAGTGTCAACCCCTGTAACAGTTAACACACTCATTTTTAAAACTGAAATGCTGTCCAACCTATCTGATACTCTGGACAACTTATTTTTTAATTGAAAAAATGCAAATAACATTTCACTACATTTCATTATAATTCCAAGACAACCTAAGATTGCAGACCAGCTTGCTTATGCCCTGGAACTCCTGTGGCAGCAGTACCGAAATGGTTAAGAAACATGAAAATGGTAGATCTGGAGTAGATATTGGAAAGAAATTCTTTCCTATGAGAGTTGTGAGGCACTGGAATAGGTTGCCCAGAGAACCTGTGGCTACCCCATCCCTGGAAATGTTCCAGGCCAGGCTGGATGGGGCACTGAACAACCTGATCTGGTGCAAAGTGTCCCTGCCCGTGGCAGGGGAGTTGGAATGTGATGATCTTTAAGGTCCCTTCCAACCGAAACCATTCTATAATGCTATAATTCCAAGAAATACAGAAAAACTAACAGTTCAGATAGAACAAGTAAGATGATATTTTAAGAAAACCACTTATGACTTCTTCTACAACTTAAAAAAGAGTAGCCAACAGTCTAACGTAACACTTGTGACGATGAGTCAGTCCAAAAGCAGAATCTGTAATAAAGCCATAAACTGTAGCTTTCATCTGAAAGTATTACACAGATGTCAGCAGGGAAACAATTGACCATGTAATGTCCCTGCAGGAGATTAATTTTGTAATAAGAGACAAGAACACTTTCATTTTAAGATTGCAATAGCCAAGGATGTCATATTTTCTCCTCAATTCGAACCGTATTCTCCACAGAGGATTACTCTTCCCTGTGGTCAGAACTTACAGGCAGATGTCGACCAGCCGATCCAGTTCGGGACAGCTGCACTCGTACATCTCCCTGCAGCTGATATGGCTCTGCTTCATCAATTCTCCCAGCAGCTGGAGTGCGTTGGCAGGTGCTTCGCTGCAAATCTTCTTAAATTCCAGCACTCTGGCAGCCTCACTGTACACGTGCTTTGCACGCTGGTATAACTTAAAGGTGGAAACTACACAAAAAGAAAACTGCATTAATATTCACTACAAAAGGAACATGCAAAAAACCAGAATTACGGTTTTTTAGCAGTTTGTCCTTTATATGAGAACTCTCTAGGCTAAAAGTCTTCTGCAAAAGTTCACCTACATCTTTTCTGAAGTCCTAATAAAAAAAAAATGTTTAGAGTTTATCAAAATACAATGTACACATTTTTTTTTTTCATTTTGACTACTTCATGCACTTGCTCTGGTTATTTGCTGTGCCACTGAACAGGCTCAGTCTCTCCTCTTGCTTTGCTGAGGCAAGGCAGAAGTGCAAGGGTTGGCAGCAACAGCATTAGGGCATTAATCTAAAGCTTTCAGGTTTTCAAATAGCAGCAGAACAGAGGCACGAGAACACCTGGAGGGTCCCCAGTGCCCTGCAGGCAGCTGTCAGCCAGCACCTGCTGGCCCAGGGCCTTGTGTGTGGCTGCTCCAGGCCAAATCTGCATCAGTTATGGAACTGTGCAGATGGACCTTTGTTTGGAAAAAACCCAACCACCAAACCACAAAATACACCACCCACTTTTTTTTTTCCTTAACAATGCAGGCTCACTGTGACTGTAAATAATACTGGATTAAAGGTACAGTGAAGAGAACAGGTGCTTTTACTTTGGTTTTCAGGGTTTATTTTTGATGTAGATTACTTGCAAAGCATTGGTGCTGCCTGTGTGGATGTGAAGAGATGCCAAGCCCAGACTGGTACTGATCAGTACTGACCTACTAAGATCAAAGACTAGTGTCAAGGATTTTGGTTAAACTTTTTCTATTGTGCCATAAAAAAGCAATTCCAGTGGGAAGGGTCAGGGGGGTGTCCAAACCTGTGTGGCCATCAGGGTAGAGACCTCCATCGAGCCTGAATAATGGGGCATAAAAAGGAAGGAGATGGCTGTGGTTAAAGACTCCACAAGCCACCCATATTTACAGGAAGGTTTGGTTTGCAACTAATATCTGAGAATTGATCTGCTGTTCCCAAGCTTGTGCTGTAGTTCATTGTTTTCCTCTCCCAATATAGTTCTGTTTGCTTTAATACCATGGCTACTATTTAGGAAGTATTGTTCACCAGAAGCATGCATGACATAATTTAATTTATGACTAAATTAGTTTGCTTGAGCTGTTTGGGTGGTAAATATTAATGGACTTTAACCTCTATATGGAGCACCTACTGCACTATGTTTCCTTATTTTAGCACAGCAAAGCCTTGTTACAGCACTTTAGAACATCCTTCATTTTCTTTCTACATGTAAATTTCCCTTTAGAGTGATGTTTCTCTCTCAGTTCATTTCCTGGTCTCTCTTGCTTTCTAAAATGGCTGATAAAACACTCAAATAGAGGTAAAAGGAGAAGCAAGACCAGCCCTGTATTTAAAATAGAACTCGCTCTCTGACCCAGACCCACAGAGTTCCTGCTTGGCTGTTCTGTGGAGAGTACCAAGTTCTGGAACCACTTCTGACACTTTCAGCAATCTACATTTGCAAATACATGTAGAAATCTTCCTTGAAAGACTGGAAATAAAATTAGGTCCAGTATGAAGTCTCTCGTTTTGTACACTCCAGGCAGCAACCCTTACAGACTAAAACTTCATCAGCACCTCTAGAATGCCTTTTTATTTCTCCAGAGTATTTCACAACTGTAAATGCTGAAAATAGTGCTGAGACACAAGTAGTCTAAAATGAGACAGAAACATTTAACATAGCAATGTTCTGCTACTGCTGATATTGCTTCTGCTCCTATTTATTTTGTAATTCAATACAGCCTGCTACTGAGAAACCCTGTGCTGTTTGCCTTGTGATCAGGCCTTCTGAAAGCATTTCAAACTAGGACAGAAATGAGAAAATTGAGTGTCCCCCAGAAACATGGACTTGAAAGTATCACACAGGAAGAGCATATTTTGGTTTCTGATTTTGCTCTTGCTGGAGTTAGTTGCACTGTGTTTTGCGAAGTGGTGCCTCAGTATTTTTGAACACTGAAGAAAGGCAGCTTGGCCTATTTTTAAGGATGGTTTCTCTTTAAATATTCTTTTCTTATGAGGCATTGTTTTAGAGCAAGGAGATTTCTAAATGTGCATTCGTTTAGGGAATATCTAAAGTTGCGTGAGAGATTGCCATAGCTCACACTCTCTTGTAAATCACCATCGAACAGTAGTAACCCAAAGAATGAACTGAAAACATGTCTGGTTTCAATTGTCGGGCCACAGACTTGCCAAAGGCTGTGATTGATTCGGAGACCACCCTTTGGTAGAGTAATGCTCTACTGGCCAGATTACCTTGAAATCTCGGGGGTTGGGTTGTGCTCATCATGTCAGAACTGGCAGTGAGAATGGGTGCAGGGCTCTGGCTGTCAGCCAGGGGACCTGAGCTGTGTCCTGGGCAGCGCTGGCTCCCGGGAGAGCTTCTCAGTGCAGGGGGAATTTGCTACCTTGACACAGGCTCCCCTCGCCGGGAACACACTCCTCGGGGCAGCACACAGCGGCTGGGTGTTATTGGCAGGCTCCTCTGCGGACATTACCAAATTAGTATCGCTTGAAGGCTGGGATCCTGTCATTAGCTATTGGTCTCTTATGGGCAGCATTTTATTTCAAATACATTATGTTTGTGTTTAAAAACTTTTGTTATGGCTTGCTTTTCTTCTCAGGCAAAATTATCGTCAGGACAGCAAACAGCTCGGTAGTCTCTAAGCCTTATTCTAAAATAATGAAATGATTCACATATTTTCAGCTTTCAACACCAAATGCCTCTGATAATACAGAAACCTTCTTCTATCTCTGCTGTTTGGATGGGTAGTCCAAAAAAACCCTCTCTACCTAACTGAAGATAGAGTACAGATGATATTTCCAAAAGTTACGTCTTTATTAGAATCTGTTTGCTACACCGCAGCTTGTATATTGGCTCCACCGACTTCCTAAGCCATCCTCTGTCACCGTTAAAAGAAACAAAACCAGAGGGCCCACACCTGATTATTTATATCTGAGCTAAGGCTGGAGTGCTCTGAAAGAGGAAAAGCTGAAGCCCTCAAAGAAACCCTTGCAGGGTTGCACAGAACTGGGTTATATGGTCTCACCCTCTGTGGTGCTCAAAGGAGGGCACACAAAGCAGGGTTTAGGGAACTAATGCCAGATTCTTAAAAGCATGTGGATCCTTAAATCTACTATAATGTACAGGAATTAGGTAATTAATTAGACCAAAAATGTAAATATACTTTCCTAATCCACTAAACTATAATAAAGACCTGGTTTCTCCAACTTACTTCTGAGTTCTCTGAGCTTTGCTCCTGCAGAGGATTTCTGTCAGGTCACCCATAAACAGTTCACTTACAAACTACCAAATGCCCTTGAAAGAATGGTGTTATCTTCCAGGGCACTAATAGATTGTACTGCAGCAAGAACCTTCCCAGTTTGCTGTGACCCAGAAGACTAATGTTAATGAAAGCTTGTCCAAAATCCATATAAAATCTCTAAACAAACAAAAATCTGGGCTATTAGTCCCAAATAATTGTGGGTTAACTAAATATAACAGAAATGTTTACTGTGGATTTTCAACTGTATGGTCATATTTTTAATTTTAGCATTACAAAAATTGTGCAAACCTGTCCAGTCCATTTAAAGGAATTTTTTTTCTATGTGAGTAAACGTTGTGGCTTCTCAGCAACTCATACTATTTGTTACAACTTCAACTTCAGCAGATTCCTTTCTTCAGAGGCTTCCTGTACAATTCTATCTGACCTTTAGCTAAAGACCAACCTCTCCAGGCTATATATTTTTTTCTAGTTGCTTTGGCAGCTTCTAAAGATACGTTTCACTGTAGATTAATGAGCTACACATGGCTGATGGGACTGTTAGAAATTTACAACCGGAAAAACTCACGGACACGCAGTCGTGTAGGGGACAGTTTCTAGCACCATTACTCACGTGGAATAGTACCCTTCTCTGTTAGGCATCCTGCTGATTGAACATGATGAGGGTGAAGGTTTCTGGCTCAATGTATATAAGAAAATGCTGCCAGATGGCTTTAATTTGAGCCAGATTGTGAACCCCCTGCTTGAATTGGGGAACAGTTACTCTGCTGGGACTGCTCAAGTAACTGTTTGCAATCTGGCTTTCTGAAAATAAACCGGGGACGAGTCATCGCTGGGTTCAGTGACACATTTAGCAGACACCTGTTTTGAGATTATGATAACTACTGGTTTGAAGTGATTTTTCCTCCAGAGGAATGATGGTTTTAACACAGCTTTTGCAACTGACCTAGGTTATTCAGTGCCTGTGCCTAACCTGAGGCACACCCCAAAAGCCTCCACCCTCCAGATACGGGATCTGCCTGGAGAAGCCACATCTCTCTTTCTGTGGTATGTCCCAAAATTTTTCCATGACATGGATCAGGACGGGGCTGAACTGGGCACCTGGACCCTTAAGCTGGGAAGTGCTCTTAGGTCTATCAGTCTGGAGGTGTAACTTTTGGTCATGCAGGGCATCTCCTGATGCACAGAGAGAGCTTTTTGTACCTCCGAGCCACCTGACAGAACACCCGAGAGCCCTTCCCCTCCACTCATCTGTGCAGGCAGCGTGGGAACTGTTCCTGCACTGAGACCATCAACGCCCATGAAAGGCTGTTTAAGCACCACTCGTGGAATTTGCAGCACAGATTTAGAATTCTCTTTCCAGGGGACAAATAGGAATTAAACAGCCAAACCCGCACAGCAAATGGATGCCTGCTCCTCCCATGGCAATTTCATTCTCAGGTTTAAATGTCAGAAGTAGATTAAAATTTTAAACATAAAAAGGAAAAATGGGTTTAAAATATACCTCATTTAAGAAGAAAAAACATTTCATGACTAAAGGAATACATTGTTTCATAGGAGAATATCCTCTTGTGGTGAAGCTTATAAATACTTAATGTCCCACAATCGCTACACACAACATGTTCTGTGAAGCACTCGAGTCCAAGCCAAAATTATGGCGCAGTGCACCTTAGAAAGTAATAAATATTATTTTTCTAGAGATGTTCAGAAGCCACAAGTGCAATCCATGTGTAAACATTGCAAGGGAGCTTTAAACTCAGGATTTTGAGTTGGCCAAGGAACAACTGCAAGAAGTTTAGAGAGGCTTTATACACCATCTGTACTTCTCCAAACGTGGGGAATGAAGGGGCTGTACAGTGGGGAACTGCAGGAATCCTTGAGTACTTCCCTGTAAAAGGGATGCAAAGTTGCTGTGTGCTCCCAGACCTGGCCTGGGACTTCACCCAAGCCGGTCCATACCATGTTCCTTTGCCATGTGGAGTTTTTGTCTGCTCATCCTTACATACTGATAAAACTTCATGTAAGTATCCAGTCCTGTCACGGGAGGAGTAGAGGGGAAGCTAGACCTAAGGCTAAACTAGTTGTACAGAGCACTTTTAGATCCTTAAACATGAGATACAATGCCAGTACAAAACAGTATTTGTAACAATCCCTGCGCTTGAAAAGATCCCCTAAATGTTACGGTTTGTTCTTCACGTTGAACAAAGAAATTCAACGACACTCTGAAATTCTCTGCAGAGATTACTTATTTGGCAGTATGTTTTCTGTTTCTCACATGAAGAAGCCAGGCATTGTCATTAAAATAGAGTGGAAAGGAGCGGGGAAGAGAAATGTTTTCTTCAAACAGCCTCTGGTGTTCCAAAGCCAACATAACACGTAATTTGTACGGTGTGTTACAAAACCAGCGGATTTAGATTCTTTCTGTGTCTGTCTTGTTTCTTCTGCCTAAGTTTTACAGAAATCTGTTATTTAATTTTATATTGTACATGCAAAGAGGCTTTCAGCATAATCTTTTTTATTTAGTCTTATCAAATGAAATCACGGTCATGCAAGTTTAAGAGATTCTGTTCAGCAAACATCTGCAAATGGTATTCAGAGCTACAGTGTAAAGTTTCCTTTTGAGTTTCTTCTATAGCTTATATGTCTAAATTTTTCATCTAGACTTCATTTTTTGAAAAAAAATAAAGATAACCTGTATAAACAACTCAATTCTGCAGACCTGTAGTATTTGGTTTTATAAAGCAGGTATAAGGAGTATAAACATCTGTAAGTTAATAGTCTTGCATTGCTTCACAAAGGGGAGAGTACAGGGACAGTGTAAGAGATTTACAGCCTTGCAGTTTCCCATGAAAATGCTCCAGAGTGCAGGTACATGGTTCATACATTCTTCATGTACAGACAGTACAAAGTTATCAGAACTCTTTCTACAGAGATAAAGAGCTGGCTTAAGATACCTTATTTCATCCTGGTATCCTCTGGCAGTGTAATCAGACAATAAGACAGTCTCATGCTGTCTGATACCACTGGGGTGCAAAACAGGTTAACAATTCAGGGCCTGATCCTTGGTCAATATATAAAATTTACAATCCCTCCAGATGGATGGATTATTGAAGTAAGTGTCAGTATAGATAGATATGTTAGAGATCTCTGTACATCAAATGTATACATTCCTGACAGCAGTCTTGCGAAGGACTGGCAAGGATGTAATTTGCCTCCAAAAGAATACAGGTATTAAGGCTACAGAATGGAAGCAAGGGAAAAGGATTCTGTGTAGTTCTTAGAGAAAGATTCTGATCTCAATTGGAAACCTGTTCTGAAAGCAAACAAATTATTTCATAAATTCTTTATTATTTGATGTTATTAGCAACCCCACTATATGTATCCAAGATCCATTTCATGTGTGACAACGCTCAAGACTGCATGGTATAATCCTAAACAATAATACATGGGAAATACTTTAAATACTAAATTGTTCATCTCCACCAACATCTTCCTAAAAGAAATATTAATAGTGACAGAAACTTCTTTCCCAAGAGAGGCCGAGACGACTTGCTGCCCAGTGCCTGTTTTTGGAAGTGCTCACGTATTTATCAGTTAAAAACAGAAACAAAAGTCCATCTGTGCTGGTCTTGAACACCAGTTAAGTGATCTGCTATTTCCATCATTTTAGAAACAAAATCAAAATCAAAGTTTGCCCTATTTTAAGCTACAAGTTAGAATGAAAATATCAATTGATGGTGGTATCAATTCTTTCACTTCCCAACCAAGATTTCAGCCAAGTATTCTGGCAAGACTTCCACTTGCACTACTTATTAAAGCATAAACGTTTTATATAATACAAACACTGTACAGCGAACCCCCCCATTTCATACGTGCTCACCATCTTGCGTGTTTTGACTCAGGATCTGAGAGCAGAGCTCCTCCAGGCTAATTCCCAGGCATTTACAAATTTCCTCTGTGCTGTAAGGCTCAGGATGTAATACCTCCTCGACAATGGTCAGCATTTCCTCTAGGCTAACTCCTAGCTTCATTTGCACATCATGGAGTCTCAACATTTTTTTCCAATCCAAGCCTTTGGACTTTGAGAGAAGCTAAAATTAAAAAAAGAAAAAAAAACAAACCAGAAAATATTGTGCTTTCCTGTTTAAAACTGTTAGTTGTCTGTAAGTATCTTTAAGTCCCATTTTCTCTTTTCACTTTTTGAGAACCACCAGAACCTACTTTCTATCAGTACAGAGCAGTCAATAATTATATTATTATAAAAGGTCTATGAATGACAGATATTGTTCCCTCAAATTAGATACTGTCTGTAAAAGCCCTACTGGCATTATTTGTGTGATATCAAATCAGTGATTTATCCTCTTCCATGGATTTATTCAAGATTACTTCAAGCACTTCCTAACATTTTACAATCCCATCTGGACAACTGTTTATACAAGTGCTATGATGTTGTAACACTAAAAGTCCTTATAAAGTCTATTTCCATACTATTAGTATTTGCTCTACCATTTCGGTTTGACATTTCCAATACGCTCTTGGAATTTTCTGATGAACATTTGAGGTTGTCCTTAAAACCTTTTCTCATAATAGCCTTAAAAATATGAAAGTGGTCGTAATATTTGTGGGGAGAATAACTGTAACCTTTCTCAATCTCTAGAGTTTTAAGTAAATTTTAAGTACCTTCTTTTAACATCCAAAGGAACTTTTGAGCTTTTACAGGAATGTTATGATGTTGGTCAGAATCCGTTCCATTCCTATATGGCTGCTGTGATATTCATTAGTTATAAATGGATCTGCTTTCCCCACTCCTGACAATGATACCATGCTTTGTGTATTCCTGGGATGTTTTGGCAGTTGACAGTCCTTCACCACACCAGAATCCTGAAAGGCAATTTGTCCAACAGGCTTTTCTCTGGAAGGCTGCAATATCTGTTGATGCTCCCATGTGTCTAATGAAAGTGGTAAAGCAGCTTTCCTCATAAGGTGAAATATTCTGATGTTATGAATTATAGAAGAATAGTCAGTGGTCATTGACATACCACCTGGAATTTCAACAGATTACAGAGCAAAACAAAGATTAGCAGGTAAACACCAATGTCGTTTTACTGCGTTCATAGGCACGTGGTGTATCTCCAGTGCTGCATCATTCAAATTGAGATTAAAACTTCCAGATCAAGCTGTATGTTTGGGAAGAGTTTAAACCAGTGCAGCAAGACTAGGGAATGAAATCCTTTTTCTATACAAATCAGCATTCAAACCTCTCACCAACAAGGCCAAAGATTTCACTCAGTGTGTTTTATTCTTTTCAATAATCACTGGTTTTGACTGAGACTGGTTTGAAATAATTTATGTCTTGATTTGGCAAAGCCATTTAATTTCATGGGTTAAAAAAGTAACGGAATTTACATACATGTCTGAAAAGTATTTGCTTTGTTTTGTGCAAAGTTACAGCATGAAATTTAAGCAGATCTGCTGCCCGCTATCTGGTGTAGATTCTCACTCTCCTCTAACAGTGCTTTTACAGGGGCTCTTCCAGTTTTGCTTTAGTGCAGTATCTAAAAATTAACTACTTTTGGTGCCATCTAGTGACTTGCTGAGATTTATGTGAGGCTCAGCAGAGCAAAACAAACAAAATCCTAATCATATAACTCTGTTGCCATTTAAAACACAATTTTACATGTTCAGTGGTAGATAAAGAAGCAGAACTGTTTAGTGCCTAATGCAGAAATCAGCGTAAGAGAATTTTTTTTCTGTATAAGACTGGTTAAGTCACTTCTGGCCTCCTTTTCAAAGGCTCTGAGTACCTAGAACTCTACAGCCTTTATGTAATTATATTTTAGCTTACTTACTGATAAATTAGAATAAAAATTACTGCTTCATTTTACTTAAATATGTTGTATGTTGATGCATGTTTATGACATGTTTTTAGATCTGCTTCAAGGTGCCAAATAAATGGAAATTATTTTCCTCATGCTTTAATCCCAATATTCAGCATCTCCTGGGCTTTATTACCAAAAGTTAAACAGAACTTAGAATTTACAAACAATAATATTCTATATGGCAACGAAAATTTTTCTACTTCCTTTTTTAATAAATAATCCCCTGCAGAAATATGCTACATGCATTGTCACATCTGTTCCCATTTCTGTACTTCAAGGGAGATGCTGTATTTCAGGCAAGCCAACTACACTGGGGTTTTACAAGTCAAGTGTTCCAAATGGAAACTGACCCCGTTGGGCCAGCGGGCACGGCTTTGCTGGGAAGGTCTGTCCTGCTTATAGCAAAGTTTTGATTCTAACAGCACTGGGGAAAAATATTATGGGCAAACAGAACTGGTTTTTGAAAACAATCTAGCTGCAGCAGCTCAAATTGTAATGGACATGGAACAGAAATGGGGAAAAAAATCCCATCTCTTTAATGTACAAAAAGTAATCCCAGTGCTGCTCCCACAGTTGGATGTCTTCTTGATGATCTCTGACTAGATGGATTAAAGATGTGGACATCAACCAGCTGGCTCTTAACTGCCAGGATATAGAATCTGTGAGCTTTATTGTTCCTTACTCTTCAACATAGGCACACCGGAGAGCTGTAAGTAACTGAGAGGAAAACATACTTGGTAAATGATGGGACAAATATAAATAAAAGAAAGTCTGACTAGGAGTGCGTCCAGGAATACTTCCATAGTAACATCACTGCCTAACACAGAACATTTCTGTAATGCCATCTGAGCATCTCTGCCCACGGGCTGATCGTGGCTCTGCAGCTGCAGACGCTGCTGGCTCCACACCGCGCTGCCGGCAAAGCGGGGAGGGCGCAGCATCCCCAGCGCCCGCGTCCTTCCCCGGGAGGGCTCGGGACAACGAGGGACCGGCCAGCTCCCCTGGGAACTGCGAGCGCTGGGACAACGAGGGACAGGCCAGCTCCCCTGGGAACTGCGAGCGCTGGGACAACGAGGGACCGGCCAGCTCCCCTGGGAACTGCGAGCGCTGGGACAACGAGGGACAGGCCAGCTCCCCCGGGAACTGCGAGCGCTGGGACAACGAGGGACAGGCCAGCTCCTCCGGGAACTGCGAGCGCTGGGACAACGAGGGACAGGCCAGCTCCCCCGGGAACTGCGAGCGCTCGGCAGAACGCAAGCGCCTTCAAACCCGCTTTGATGGAGCGCAGGAGAGCTCTCCGAGACTGCTGCACAAATAGAGAAAGAAAAGCAGAAGAATGACTCTCTACAGGGAAGGGAAAGGAACAGTCTCTGAGAAAGATAATTTGCCAGCATGATCAAGAGCTCACTTGCTGTAGGACAGACTGATACCAAAATATTCTACCTAATGCCAGCAGGGATGTGCTGTGTTGGCATCTCTACCTACACAGAGCGTTCTGCAAGCAGTATGAAATTCTAGAATTACCTAAAGCAGAAAAGGGGAAAAAAGCCTATCCTAAGGCACTTACAATGAAAATTTCTTTTAAAGCATTATTGCAAGGCCCAGCATGTTAGTTCATAGTTCCATTAGCTTAATGGTGCTTAAAAGACTTCCCTGTTTCCACTTACATACCTACCCTCCTTCACCCCACTCTGACCTCTGCCTAAAGACAGTATTTTCCTGGCTCAATGTATTTTTATAGTGTGTGCAGCTTTCCATCTGGGGAGCATATGTTTAAAAACAGACAGGTGTATGTTGTTAGTCTCCTTACAATCAAGCATCTGCTAAAAGAACATTTTTAGAGATTGCATCATAGCTAACAGAAATGTAAAAAAAAGATGTTTCCTTACTACCTCTTCAGCATACTGCACAGGACTAGTAATTTAAAGCAATTTAGAAAACTGTGATTCAATTCACAAAGTCTGGTATATGGAACAATAACTTCAGAAGCCCTCACAGCTTATTGCACTCGTACAGTGCCCTTTAGAATAGATTATCTGTGAAGGCTCTCTATTCCTTATGCAAAAAAACCACCAGAATTTCCAAGAAGCCCTTCCTTGAAAATATGTATTTTGTCAGTTAGCAATCCCAAATTGGAGATTTATCAGTTAGAACTAACAAATAGACAGGTCTTTATCTTTGTTTTCTTTATGGCTTAAGAATCTTCTTATTAATTCAGTGACAACAGCTTTAACTATGGTCATTGCTACTATTTGTTTTACCATGTCTTATATACAACTGAAATGCAACTATTTCTTTTATACTTGAGTTTAAAGCCCATTTAAAAAGTCATCCAAAGTTTAGCTTCCCTCCTCAAAAAATCTTAGCACATTATTTTATAATATATTTTGTCAGTGTCTGATCATCTCTTCAACTATTTTTTTAGCACTAACTAAAACTTGTAAGAATTTTTTTTTTATGGAATCATGCTGCCAGCAGATGTTTGAAGTACTTTTGAATATTAATCAGATATTGGTAAAATGTTCTGTGGCAAGGAGTTCCATGCTGCATTTTTCAAAGCTTTTTTCTAGACTTTGTGACCCACATTCTGTCCTTTCCCACAGCACCCTATGTTGGGTATAACTGCAGTGAATCGTTATCCTTACTCCTCATTTACTTGTACCAAAGAAAAGTGTACCGTCTTCCCACAAAATCTCAAATCAAACCCTACATCTACATATTCCTGAACATACAAAATCCAGAATTAAAGCAGAACTTAGATTTCCTCTGTTCAATTTCCATACATTTTAGAGATAATTTCAAGCTGTGAACTGGCAGTATAACCTAAATGTTGGGGTTTGATTCAAGCTTGTTTTTAAACTTAACACTGACATCCATGCTGCTATTCAGCATTTCTTATATTACTTCCAGGCCTCCAACTACTAGCTTGGATGTTCTCTAAATCCTAGAAAATACACATCTATTGCCATATATACATATAAACATGTGACCATACTGGTTGCTTTCCATTATTTGTCATTATTCAGCTTTAATTAGAAACAGTCTATTTTATTAACTAGGAATACTTTCTTCTGAAAAATAACTTATTTCCTCCACTAAAATATAATACAAAATAAATTTAATAGAACTAAATCACATAATCTTCTATATAAGGACACAGTCCTTGCACTTCCATTAAGCTCGGCAGGAGTTCTCTTCCTGCAGATGGAAGTGTCTGGTTCTGGAAAGAAAAATTATACTTAGAGTAGCACCTAGCCAGGTGTTAAAGACACAATTGGTCAGAAGTGGAAAAAAGCACATATTTAGATGAAGGTTTCATTAGAGTTTGACATAAGCCATGCGTTACCTTTGTAGCCAGCCGACACTCCATTACCCTAATATTGTAATGAGAAGTTGCTGCTTTATTCATTTCAACACAACTGTTAGCAATAACAAACGTTGCTCCACTTGGAAGTCTAACATCAGTTGCCCTCAGTGGACTGAACTCTATCAACTTGGCCTATTGAAAGAAAAATGAATGGTTAGTTTTAATTTACTACTAGCTATCAGTGCACTTAGTTCTATAAATCAAATGCAAATTTGCGTGTTTTTTCTCTTGAAAATCCAGGGACAGTTAAGGAAAGAAAACTGACATGAAACAGCAAGAAAAGAGGTTTAACCTCATTGGTCAAGTTACACATACATTTCAGACCTTTCCCTGTAGCTGGATTTTAAAATGTTTCCATTAAGTCTTTGGGTTTTTTCAGCATTTTACAGAACCCCACCCAACCTATTTTTCTTGCCTGTTTAAGACAACAGTTTCACTTTGATCTACAGAGAAGTACCAGGCCTGGCTGCAGCTAATGTGCGTGCCACTAGAAACAGGGGGCTTCACTTCCCTGCCCCTTCATCAATGTCCATCTCCCCCTCAGTCTTCTGGTTTTGCACTGCAGCAAGATTAGTTCACTGAGGTACAGTATGGTAGCAGCATTTTAGGACTGATTTGAGACAGTGGTCATGGTACATATAGACAATCAAAGAAGGAAACGAAATAAAACTATATATAAGAATGCAGTTACTGTTTCCTCCTTTCTGACATAAGAGACTGTCTTGCCTCACACATGCGTACACAAACTGCGTAAGATGTTCCCAACATTTGTGACCTTTTCATGGGATAAGTTAGGCATCCATTAATTAAATAATCCAGGATGTAATGTAATCAAGAGATTAAATTCACATCTGTTTTTTCACTGGGATAAGTTGTAAATCATGTGCCCTGCTTTGGCTTCTTAGAATAGACTGTAACTGTGCAAGCAGGGACATCTTACTGGTTTTGGCATTGTTCACCCCCAGAGAGTTCCTTGAGCAGCTAGAGTGCTAAATAAACAATGACAAGTCTGCTTGTACATTATGTACAGCATGTGTGTTACTCCCTGCCATTGAGATTCTGGACCCCATCACAGAATTACTATCAAGACAGACTTGCTTACATTTAAATATACCCTTTAAGATCTGTTACATTAGCCCAGAATGTAGCAGTAAGCTGTTCTAGTGTCCTGATTCTGACAGTAGCCATAAACAGCTATTTAGGGGGAATATAAAAATAGAACATACACAAAGCAATCTTTTCTTGGGGTGTATTTTTCCAGATTCCCATAAGCAAAGATTACAATGGTTATACTCACACTGGAAGAAACATCTGACTATTAAGTTGAATAGCTACAAATAGGTTAATACTTTTATTAGTGTACCCACAAAGGTCTTTTCTGAATCCTTTTAAAACCTCTGCCTTCCACAATGTACGGTATTTCTCAATTTAACAATGAATGTTTTGGGAAAAACCCAAACTTCCGTGTTTGTTTTTTACAAGCTGCTTGCTAATGTCATTGTGTTTCTCTTAGTTCTTCAGTTATGAAAAACATTGAATTCTCCATTTACCTTCTCTTTACTTGTTTAGGGAATTTACAAAGCTTCAAAGTATCGCCTCAAAGCTTCTTGTTTTCCAAGCTGAAAAGTTTTAAATTACTCAGTCAATGCTTATTTTAAAAAAAATAGCTTTGATAAACCTCAGTGTCCTTTACTGTACTTTTCTTGTTTTTTTTAAGATGGGAGGCTAGAGCTGCATTCAGCTGCAAGTACACTGAAGCAAGGATATTTTCTGGTTTGTTCACAATTTCTTTTCTCATCTGTTCTAACATTTTCTTTGTCTTTTTGGTTACCACTGCTGTATATCAGAAAAGCTTCCACTTACATGCTCATCTCTGTGTACGGCAGGAAAATATGCTGCTTCCTTCTTTCATTAATCATGTCCCTTTGTTTTTACTACTAACAGTATAAATATGAAGGAAAGATGTAGATAGGTACAGGTTATGTGAGATTGAAAATACATGTGTCTCATGATGACATTGAATGTTTGGTGTAATTCTAGGAAATGGTTTTTTTCTGTGTAAGCTCATCCAAGACATGTCATTACGAAACAAAAGCTGTAGAGATATAATGCCACAATAATAACGAAAGTAAAGGTTGTCATTAAACACTACATTAATTCCAATAAAAGTATTTTGACAGGCCTGAGGTCTGAACAGTTGCAGTCCTGTGCACCTTCTGGGACAGCAGATGAACCTCACCGTAAATTCCATTGCAAGCACCCATGCATAACTTGGCAGGTCCTGTTTATCACAGCTAGTTCACCTTCTGTCACCACGTTTAAGACTGCTAAATGCCTTCTGCATCAAAATCCAGCCACAGAATTGTCTGGAATTAGCAAAACTGGTGAAAAAAAAGTCTCCATTGTCTTTGTAACTGAACCTGGCAAAACTTCCTAGAACTGTTTGGTTGTAAGAAGTTTCAAGAAAGCATTTTTGTAATAATTATCCCATTTGCACTGAATACAAGGCATGCTGACCATTCAGATTTCATTATATGGGAAACATTCTAAGTTCAGCGTGAATTAGCCAAATAGAGTGGAACCTGGTGCTCTTCTAGAGTACCTCTTTTCCCACATCTTTTCCTTCCTCCTTGCTATTTCTGATTTTCCTCATCTTATTCATTCAAACTTGTCATATTCAATAGTACCCAAGTTCATAAATTTAATTCCTGATTCATTCGTATACCAATGGTGCTTATACTGCTTACTAAGGTATTCCAGCTTCTTGTCTTTCTGCTAGATACCAATGAAGGCATTTTTTGCTTGCATAAATTAATATTACGTTGTTAGTTTAGATTACAAAGATCCACATACAGTTCCTTCTTCTGCCAGAAAAGAGATTGACTGGTCCATTCCTCCACCTTCTGTGCCAATATAACGTTCACTCTTTGTGCAAATTTCTGCGAGTTCCACCTGAAAAAATATTAACATGTGAACCTTCAGCCAGGGTTAAGGATGATACTTTTATTCTGTTTACATATTAATTAGTGAGAAAACAAAGGAAATCATGACAGAGTTCTGAAACCACTATCTCTTACACATCAAATAGTGTAAGCTGGTATCAACCAGGATGCCACATGGCCCCTTTTCCCTTTTGTTCTGAAGCAAAAAAACCCCAACGACTCAGCCTCCAGAGGAACCACCATAGCCAAATGCTTTTCAGAGTATTCTTGTTTAGCCACTTAACTCTTGTAGCTGTCCTCCTCCCACCTTCCTTGTGCACTTCAAACCCTTCCATCCCAATAGCCAATATTTTGTTGATTTAATTAGTTGAATCCATCTACATGTGAATCTCCGTAGCTTAGAGAAAAAAGTTATTACTCCATATTTTTTTAATGTACTGACTCCATAACCAGAAATTACTTCAAAACTGTTTCTTACTGTAGATATTCACGTCAGTGATGCCTGCCATTTCTCCTTGAGGTACTGTACTCTGTTTAGCTGAACTAATTCATAGCTATATGTGATGGGCATTCCTTTGTGACATTTTAGGCATATCTTTGTGCATTCTAATACCTGCAGGTCAGACGATACTATGGGAAGGTGGAATATCGCTGTCATAACTGTCAAAAATAATAATTAACACTAAAGCTTTCAGCTATCAGGCCAAAAACAAAACACAAGAGAAGCCTTGGACAATGGTCAAAGAAGACAGACCAGTCAAAAAGAAGTGGGTCAAAAGGGAAGTATTTGTGTCCACCCATTATGACCTCTACCAGTTTGTTTTTCTAAGCCCAAGGTGACCACAGGGAAGATGGGAAAAGAACTTCAGAAAAGCCACAGGCCGTTTTCCAGTCCGGTGGCAAAGTCAGATCCAGATTCCACGCTAAGGATGTAGCATTACAGCACTGAAACAAGCTGACCAGCCAGCCAGGGACATTAGCCAGCACACAGCTGTAAAAGGCAGCAGATAGAGGCAGTAAATCACCATGCTGAGAGAGGTATGTGCAGGGTGCCTGCCTGCTTGCTCGCTCCAGTTCTGTAATGCCCCCACTGACATAGCTGTAAAATTGCTGCTTAGATGAATGTAATCAGGCTGAACTGTTTGCAAATGCACTAACAACCAATTCACTCAGCTCACAACGCAGTTATGGCCAATAAGCCTTAGGCTGATAAGCAGAAATTATCAAAAGAACTTCAACAAAGTTACTCTAAAACTATGCAGAGTGGATCTCTTTGAATCAAACATGGTAAATGACCTCTTACTAGAAAAAGATCATTAATGAGAGAACATCGAAAATACAATCAGCAAAAATACTCTCCTTTTTGGCACTGCCTTTCCTTTGTGTATTTTAAAGATGAGCTGAAATAATGTTTCTTTTATTTTTCTTGAGAAAGTATAGAAACTTGATGCATTTTGATGTTCTTTTTTTTAACAAAAACCATCTCCCAGGTTCATCAAATTTCATTTTTCTTCTCTATTATCCCATGTCCACTCAAGTCCCGTTTCCCGTTTGAACCTTCATTCAATCAATGAAGTTTAACATCTAGTTACTGTATCTCCCTGCTCCACTATGAGCCAAAAATAATTCTGAAGGAAATGCTAATCTATGTAATGATGCTTTTTTCCATTTAATGCTAAAATACTCAGCATCAGCTCCACAGAAAATAACAAACCTCCGAACACAGCAGTCTCTAGATACTCGTTCCTTTCTACATATGAAGGTGTGCCTATTTACAAACAACGGTTGCTGGGACGTGGGAATGCCTGCATATTTCAGCCAGCTCTGCTGAACCTGCCTTCCATCCCTCTGAGAACACAGCAATACCATACCCCTAACTTTTGCTGCCGCTGGCAGGAGCTTTCAGACTGGAGCTTATGGGAATTACTCACTGGATGAGAAGACCACGCTGACGGATAGCTCAAGCGCGCTCAAGCAGAGCTGTGGCTGTGCAAACCTGGCCTGAAGTACAGCTCCTTAGGTACTCACAACCTATATTCCATTCTTGGGCACAGCTGCCTGAGGTATTACTTCATCTGCAACTGCCACATAAAGCTTGGCAAAGTCAGAAATTAAACATTTCACTCTCCACTTAGTCTGGCTGCATCTTTATCTCCACATACACATCAGCTACCACTTGATTGCTTAAATTGTTTAGACTTTATGAGCCTGGGCTTATTAAATAAATATCAGGAGAAGTCTTGCAGAGGAGGAATGTTAACAATTAGGACAGTGCCACTCCCCTGTCCCTTTACAAGGTCTGGTGAACTGTGCCTGGTGGAGCGCCGGGCCTTGCTTGGTCCCGGCTCTCCAGCTGTCCAGCTGCGTATGCCGGGCGAGCAGCGCTGCTCCAGCTTGAGCAACTTCTGTTTTGAAACTTAGCAAGGATTGGCAGGACCACCAAGTAGTAACTGGCAAAGGTTGCAAAGAACCCTCTCCACAAGACAGCCCAAGGCATCCCTGAAATATTATTTGGTTTCTAATTTAAACAGGCCCTTGCTGACACAGGCTGGCCTTCTAATACTAGGATGAGAAGCATGTGAATGGAGAGGAAATTGCCATCTGTATAGAGAGCGGTTTCTACTTACTATTGAGACAAATGGGCAAATGTTTGCCTTTTTGCTAAACGGAGTGAAAAGGCTAATTTTCATTGGAAACTAATGTGAAGACTAAACTGGAGAGCCTTTTGTACATATTTGATAGTTGGAAAAGGATGGTCATATGACTCAAAGAGTGAACTGAATTTCAGGAGGTCTGGGCTCAATTTCTAGCTCCACATTAAGTTTCTTGTGAGTCAGGGAAAGTCTCTTTAATTCATCATGGCTCCATTTCCTCAGTAAAATGAAGAGTATCTTCTAATTAGTAATTGTTACTTGGGATTCTTACATGATAATGCCATAAATATGTGTGACTTCATTACTAGAAAGTGAAAAACCCCACATTTTACTAGACAAGTTCTTAGAGTTTAGGCTTCCACAGAAAATATCTCTAAGGAAAAAAGTCTGTGAGAACCATGTAATAAAAGGAAATAACTGTTGCCTATCTCAGAGCAATGCCTTGTTTCCATTCAACTTGCAACAGAAGCTCTTTAGGGTAGGGACTGTTTGAATCATCTGCTATTTATATCTTTTCGGTGTATGTCTGACCTGTAAAAATACAGAGATTCTCAGATCCCAGATTTCACTGCGGTTTGACAACATCTCAAATGTCTGTCTGAACAATACCTGGGCATGGAACGCCTTCCTTCCGCATGCAGGGAAGTAACTGCAGAGGAGTCACTCACAGCCACATTTGGGGGGACTGCAGCCCAGGCTACACCACAGCATCACCTGGCTGGCTGGTAGGTCAGAGGGGCCTGATGCCCATTGGTAGACTTCAAGATACAATTGTTATGTGTGTAAAAGAAGCAGTGTTAACCCTATTGAGTGCTGCAGAAGTCCTAGAACAGGCTTTCTCCCTGAACCAGGTGAAGGCAGATATTTGTTCCTCACGAAGCACCGTAAGAAATACAGAGAAAGAATAAACCCCATCTGCACATCGACTCCACTTGCATCCCACATATTCTGATTCATATGAGAGATCCCTTGGAGCCAGCCACAAATCATAAGCTAGTTCTATGCACCCAAGGCTCATTAGCATGCTTTTCCATCCCTAAAGCAGTATTTCAAAAACACTAGTAAATCACAATTTAAATCTTCATAGAATTTTACATAGTTTACTTTAAAAGCATTCCTATAAGGCTGCTGTTATCTTCAATTTAGAGACAGCACAGATACTTACATGATTTGTTCAAAGTCATGTGAATCAGTCACAAAGCTGAAATGAAAATTCAAAAACCTTCCTATCTCCAGTATTGTAGTTTATTCTGTAAAGAATATGGTCTCAGGGAAATGGTTGCAGGGTGAATTTATAATCTTATTCATATGATAGTAATGAAAAGTGGAACAGAAGGATACTAAAATCATAGTTAAAATGGGTCTGAATAGTAGCATTACGACTCTACAAAAAACTACTTAGACAAATTAAAAATTTCCTTATCTATTCTGAGATCTACGTATGTTACTGCCCTCTGAATTTCTGTATTATTGTTTCAGGAAGTTGTTCCAACAGGACAAACTAGACCAAGTGAACAATAACTATCATGCAGACAGTAAGTCCTAAGCTGTCATCTACACTATTAAACAAGCAAAGTGATATATTTAACATAGTAATTCAAAAAGCTCAAACGTCAGGAGATATTTCCTTTGATTTCACCCCCCTGCAAAAAAAACCCAAAGAATGCAACAACGTAGCCAAGAAGGGAAGTGCATATAATCACAGAATCCCAGAATATCCTGATGTGGAAGGGACCCCCAAGGATCTTCAAGTCCCTCTCCTGGCCCTGCCCAGGACAAGCCCCAGAATCCCACCATGTGCCTGAGCACATGCCCATGAGTAAGCAAGGGACTGTCAGCTAGATAAAATCCATTAAAAGACTTGAGTCAGAATACAAATATAGAATATGTGGAGATAAAAGCAGCCTCTGTGGATCGAAGCAATGCCACTTCTAGTCCTGTATCCTGTAACTGAAAGTGGGCTCTTAGTAAGGACCAGAGGCCAAGGAAATATCATATTTCCCCAGGACTTTATATTTCGATAGAGAGTTCCCTAGGCTGAATGTTCTGCACCCTTAGTTACCAACAATGGATTTCTTATATATTAATTTGTCCAGACTCCCTTTTAACTCACGCATAATTTTAACATGTAAATCATCCAGAAACAAGGACTTTTACAACTTGTCAGGTGAAGAACTGTCCCCTTTTGTTGGTTATTAATGTGTACCTGACTGCCTTTATTTCCTACCTGCTGGCTTTAAACACTTGAGGGGCAACAAACAATTGATTCCCATCCACTCCATCAATTACATTCATCATTTGATGGATCTCTGTCACTTTCTCTTTTAAGTAATTTTTTTCCAGAGTCCTAACATACTTTTATGGTGGTCTTTCTGTGCCTTTAATCATTCCATGTGGCTTTTTCCTCAATCTTTTTCTGTTTAACTATCTTGGTTGGTAAGAAAGAAGAAAGGCTGACATAGCTTTTCTTAGACACCTTAGAGAAAATGTCACTGTAGCGTTTGCAATTTTAATCTGACAAATGAGCCACATAAGATGTGTGTTAATTAGTGTTGACATAAGCACATTGTAATGCAACCTCAAGCAGTTCAGCACTACTATTCCACCTCTTTCCCTGGGGTTCCTGTCTGGACACCAGAGTCATCAGGAGAGATTGTGATCACATCGGCCCCTCCTGTAGTTTTAACCTGCTTTGGCAGTGGCATGGCGGAAGCAAACTGTTCCCTTGTGCTGACTGCAGTGAGGTCAGTAAGTGGGGTAGCTAGATGGAAACTGAAAATACCTGGAATTATTTTAGCAATACGCCAAACTGCTTCACACCCTCGCTCTGTTCAGCCTCTGAACACGGGGGAGGGATGAGTGTAACGTGACAGCAGCAGGAGCTGTAGGTGAGTAAAACCCTGAAGTCTCCCTGGTGATCTGTCAAGAAACACTAAATATTGCAGCTTTTGAATGCCAGACCAAATATCATCCACGCAAACACTACTTTTATAGCTGTTGGCAAGTACACATGCCAGGTTGGCTGTGCTTCCGGGAGATGTTTAGAATCCATGAGTTTCATGATACATTAACATGGGGTGTTTTGTTGTTTATCCAACAAAAAAAGATACAATAAATTAGAATATCGATAATTAAAACAATACAAAGCCACATCACTGAGAATAGAATCTCAGTACATACAAATCACTAACAAACAATTAGGCATGAAGAAATTTGTGTAAATTAATTAAGGAAGCTGTTCTCAGGTTTTAGACAGTGTTAGTTCGAGCACTAGGAAAAATCTAAATCTAACAGTTTTCAAAATGTATTTTTAGGCTGTTCCTTTTGCAAGTTTAATTCTAAAGTCTGTCCAGAATGTATCCTACTGCAGAACGTAACACTTAGCAGTTTGTCTAGCAGGCAACTGGCCCCCCTGTGCAGACCTAGGCTAGCTTTTGATCTAAGAGTCAACTAACTACCCCTGCTCTTTGTTTGAAACAATTTAAGGTTCTCCCTGATAAGGAGCAAGTCAATCTTGGGTTACAAAGGAAGAAATTACTACCACTTAAATCTGTTTTATCTTTAAGTCACAAGATTTCCTATCCAGCACGCAGAAAGTCTAATCTGGGAAATCATATCAGTGGAGATACAATTTAGTCTGACAAAGAAAGGTTGTGATTTTTTATTATTAGTTCCTTTATGTATAGTTACTCTAGATGAAGAGATTTCTTGTAATAAGAACTCATCAGTAGCTCTGCATCATGTTACCTTGTTTTGGATTTTTAATGGAAAAAGTGAGCTTTCAGTAAAATGATACTTTTCACTAATACGTGCTTTTCTCTACTTGTTTATGTTTCAATATGAAACACCTCAAATTCAGGTTTAGATTTACAACTGAGTCTTTCTGGTCTTTCAAGTTGAAGAACTGATAAATTATGAACCACCCCATACAGCTCACTTGATGATCTGTTGCCCCATCATTTATTTTACTTTCAATCAGTTTGATGTTAGTGATAATGAGCATGAAGACCTAAATGTAGAAAGGTATTTAGGCATCCTAGGAATAATGAAAGTGAATAGGTGATCACTTAGTTATAAAAAATTCCTAGAAATAGAAACCTAAAGCTTTACCTGAGTGAGAACAGATAAGGGAGTTTCACCTTTAAGAGTCCTCTTGCTCACAAAGAGGCCAAGGGCCAACTGCTCTGATTTTCACTCATGCAATAATGGGTCTGGACAGTGTGTAAACTGTGACAGAATTTGTCCCTATATAACTGTCACTGGTAATATGTTCCAAACCAGTGATCAATCCCTTTCAATCTCACACAGCCCTTTAAAGAAGTAAACTTGTGTAAGAGTAAACCACTTAAAAGAATAAGACAATTAGTGAGTAGGAGACAGGCAAATATTTGTTAGTAAAACACAATTAGTGTTGCTTAGTATTTTTTTGGAACAGCTCGCCCTACATTACAGAGAAACTTGATATACACAAATCCAGAATGACAGCAGCCAAAATAAAGCAATCTTCTCCATAAAATGATAGTATTAAATTACATCTGCCTCAGTGGTTTAATGTGGTTCGTTCTGGCCAAGGTGAAGTGTGCTAGATTTTCTATATACTACAGTGCAGTAGTAATGGTAGTAATGGTAACTAATCTTTAAAATAAAAAAGAAGAGTTTTCTTCCTGTTTTCAATTTTATTGTTCATGAATGGAAGCTCCATGAAGAAAAAAATTTGTTAATATAAGTTATTTTTAGCATTGTCATTTTCAGTGCTCCAGAATTCTCTTCAGCATGCAAATTTAAGTAACTTGAGTATTTAAATATCTATTCAGTCCAAAGTGCTGTGCATACATTTACTCCCTCTATGGAAATCCAGTAATGGTCCCCCAATGAAAATTCCTTAACATTTTGGCAAGTTAATCTGAAAAGTCAGACTCAGTCTGCTGCTTTCCTTTACAACAAATAATGTTGGTAACTTAATGGCAAATGTAGCGTAGACTTTCTATAAAATTCTACAGAGTAGGTTTCACAATACACAAGACTGAAAATGAAGAAGAAACATTTATAAAGATGAGTGTTTTCCAGTAAGAAGGAAACATTCTCCATCTTATAACATATTTAAATTCTAGTTAAGACTCATTTTTTTTCCAATCTGTGCACATTTTATATATATGTATATAGGTATGAAAATAACTTCTGAAATATAAGGCACTATGTGTCATTTAGTAAGGTATAAGATGATGCCCAAATTTTTGAGGTTATTTCTACCACCAGGAATGCCTTTATTTTTAATATCTCATCTTGACTAGGAATAGGTTGCTGAAAGTTACCATCTGCTTCCAGTTTGCACATAACATCCCAATTAGCTGAACTTCATATACGTTTTGCAAGGTAATTATGCTTACTTTTTTCCAAAAGGGGGAAATATTTGTCAGATAGTATCTGGATGTCCTCATAAGCACAGCAATCTTGGCTTGACTTTGTCTGCCCCCTAACTTGCTCAAATAGAAGGTTATCAATTTGGCTGATGAGAGATTATGGCCTTTGATTACCACTCTAAAGTACTCTGTTTCCCCTTGATTACAAACACACACAGTCAAACAGAACAAGAACGCTGGTTTATCAATTCCACAGGGAGAAAGGAACTTTAGCATTTCTCCCTATTAATAGTACTTTAAAATACAATATCTGTGTGACATTCTTTTGTGTAAACAATTTAGTTTCTCATATAAATAACCTGAGCATGCATCTATCAAAGATTTTTGATAGAACAATAAAATAAATCATAAAAATAAAATAAATTATAAAACAATCCTAAGGAGTATTATCAGCACAAGTTATTAATTTCAAAGTCACACTATCAGTATGGATACTGACAGGTTTTCTTGCCAGACAGCTAGGGATTAGGAGTGTTAAAGGGTTCAACTTTCCTTATTATACGGAGGCTTCAGAAATAAAGTAGAAAGGATTCTAGTTGGCCTTTCTGTTCTCCTACTGAAATCAGTGTCTTTAGCAGGTATAGTAGCTGTTTAAATACTGTTTAAAAATGTTTAACACCCACACTCAAATTCATCTGAGCAATGGTTTGGGAAAATTGAAGCCAATGGACACTGTGCCATTACATCTTAGATTTAGGCCCTTTATTTACTCTGTCTGACTTAGCTTTTTCTCAGTCTAGATAAAGGCAAATATGATTCCACATCCTATGCTCAGCATTTCACATTATTTTAGATAAACCCTATTCACTTTTGATCTGTTCTTCCCAATAAGTATGTGCACAGCTACCCAGCCTCGAGTAACAGGAAGAACGTTAAGGTGGCTGAACAGACCTGAGTTTCACAAGATCTAACATTTGGACAGCAACATTATCATCACATCTTTCAAGCAAATCTAGTTACTCAAAGTCCTAAGTGCTTTTCTGTACTCATTAATTCCTATCATGAAACACAAGGCTGGGACAGTTTAGAGCATTATTATGTTACCTTTACGAAAAGTATCTTCTCCTGATGAAAAGTTATACAAAAGACTGATTTTGTAACAGTGAAATAAAAATCACTTTAAAATCATGAACTACTAATAGTGAGCATTGCTGCTGTTTTGAGTGATGCCAACACAGCCTTAGAGTGGTATCCTGTTTGGAGGAGAGAAATGGATTCTTTTTAAAGATCGCATTCTACATTTTCCATCTTGTTATTTGAATGCTATTGCACTGCTGCAACTGGTTAGCACTGCACATCTGGCGGAATTGTCTTGAACTGGTATTTTCCCTCACTATTGTGTATGTGTATGATGGGGTTTTTTAAAAAAAAATACTGTATGCACACTGAAACAATGCCCTATTGCAGACTGCTACACGCAATTAGTGAGAGCATGTTTTTTTCTGATTTTGTTTTCAATGTCAAAAATGTGCTATTTTTAAAGTTAGCCACCATGAAATTCTAGCCATGCTTTTACAATGTTTTTTAATTTTGTGGTTTTTTGGCTCTTAATCTTGTAGGCCCGAACTTCACACTGGAAGTGTTATCTCATAAAAGGTCTAAATTGCAATGACTTTTACTCTACAGCAACTATTTTAAACTTACATTTATCAGGAAAAAGAGCATATAACTAAAATAGTCTCATAAAAATAGTTTCACAGAAACAAAACAGATAAATGTTCCATTCAGTAAAAGGTCAATTTTTCATAACTTTGGCTACAGAAGCCCTACGATTCAGCCAAATATGATTCCAAAGCCAAAAGTTTCCTATCTTCCTGCTACAAACCATCATACTAGGATTTTGTGAAGTCCATCAGGCTAATGAGGGGCAAAAAGTCAATCTTTTCTCATAAAATTACCATCCTAACCAAATATTGTTACTTAAAAATGCTACAATTTACAACTTTCACAACTTTAAAGCATTTGGAAAAAAAAGATGGATGGGAGGGTTAAAGTGATATTTCTTGTTTAAAATAAACAAACACATAAATATCCAGAGGCTTAAAAATGCAAGGTCCTGGTTTGCTTTCTGCTAGAAAGGATCTGGAAAGCCCCTGCTTGTGCACAGCTAAGAATTCCCCTGCCATGGGGGAGCTCCCTGCTGACACAGAGCCAGCAGGGCTGGATCCTGCACAGATCCCACTTGACACAAGCACAGGATGCATTAGGAGCTGGCAAGAAGTGGCCAGAGCACGTTTTATACTTCTGAGGACTCACATGCCTAGATTGCTCTAATTTATACTCAGACTAGCCCTGCCTTAGACAAGGCAGTTCTGCAAGGCTAAGCATAAATCCAGTGCAACAGAGACTCTGGTCTTAGCTAGATATAAGAGGTCTCTAATGTGAAATCATAAATTAGCCAAAAACACTAAATGAGTTTCTACTGTTATGCAAGATTTGGGAAAACTTAAAGCCTAGACAAGAGCAATCAGTCTTCAGAGCTGTCACCCTCTCTCCTAACCATGACAACCAGGTGCCTTGGTCTATGCAAGCACACAAAACCTTGGATATGTTCTTAACTGCTCCTATGTTGGCTATTGAGAATTCTCATCTGTACATTAATTGCTCATTTTTCATCACAAGTGCAAAATATCTGGCTGCAGACAGCAGGGTTCCCTAACAAAAATGTGCAATTGTGTCTCTTGTGTTTGCCCAACTGTATTTCAGACACAAGCTTAACTTTCAGCACATTTTTCAACCAGCAAGAAGAGGATTGAACAGGACACATGAGGAGAAGGAAAGACATTCAGTGGAGTCTGTCTTCCTTCTGTTCTTCTATAATTTTCTTTGAAAATGACAGAAGGAGTTTTGCACCTTTCTTTACAGCAAGTCTGGCATAATGCCGGCTGGTACTCCCAAGTCAGGTGTAAATTCCGCTCAAGATACACACTGTATCATTTATTCTCTGAAGAACACCATGCAGTATTGGAATAATGAAAACCTGGCTTCTGGTTTTCCCGATACAGATTTTTACTACCTAGTAAAATTTGGGCTTTCTGACCTCTGTCAGTTTTATGGATTGTGCAGATACCCAATTCCTGAACACGTGCACTCCAGTGATTTTGATCAGTAGTTCCCAAGCTTAGCTCTTGAGGTGACCACCATCAGAGACGGTGCTGACCTGTGGTAGGACCACCTGTACAAAACCAGAAGCTTCTTGCCAGGCCAGGTACAGATTGTGTCACATCCAACCCTTTAACCGCGAAGACCCATTCATCCAAGAAGGATCCTCAATTCCATGTTTTCATCAACCACTCCTCTACGTGTCTCACCTCCCAAACCAGAGCCTCTGTTACGGTGTCCTATCCTTACTGACCTTTTGATCACATACCAACACAAGTCAGGGTGACAGCAACTGTAGCCACACCCTCCAACATAAAAAGCTTCCCTGCCTCACCAAGCCTGCTTCTTTCTGCCTGAGGCCTGCCTGACACTCCTGAAGCCAGCCCTGGGAGGTGGGCAATGTGGGATGGTGCCCTCACTGCTGAGAGGATTCCTGCAGCTGCAGCCTCATAGAGAACTAAATCTCAACAGATCAGCAAAACCTTCTGTGTGGATCTGTTCACCTCATGGCTCAGAGAAGCGCTTGTTACAAGCAGAGTATCATCATGTACCACTTTCAGTTGGCTTTGTACCACGATATGGGAATGTCTGTCTTAGACAATAGGCACAAATATGTGTAACAGTCACATTTAGATCTGTTCTTTTCTCTTCCTGACAATGTTCTAATTTAAGATCCTAGTTTCACTTAACCAGACATTTTTAATGGAGAGAACTTCATTCCCATATGGCACCTTCAAGGACCATGACTCCTCCAGAAATCTGTATTACACAAGCCAAACAGTACTAACAGTTGTACTGCTAACAGGTCACATACTTGGGGTTTGTTTTTAGACTAATGTTTGTTTAAAAGTGAGGAATACATTTTGGATTGTAAATATATTCATTCCAAAAAAAACTGTGAAGAGAATACGGAGAGTCAGATGGAAGAATTTTACCTCTACTTTGTGCTGATTATATAATTTATCAAGAAATTGTTCCACAGGCCTCCAACAGATGCTCTGCTGTTAAAGCCATGAAAAGTCATTCAGGGAGAGAGTAAAGGCCTCGGGGGTGTGGTCCACATGCTTCAGCACATATATCCTCAGTCCTGGCCTGCAGATAGCACATCTGGTCCAGGCATGGACCTGATGGTTGGCCAAAATACAGGCTTACAATAATGCTCCTTTTTTCAGCTTTAATGTAAGCCTGTTTTCTTGCCAAACTCAAATCCTGCCAAAATTTGGCCAAAGATGTTTGCTCAATTGTGCAATATCTTAAGTTTATATCCAACAACTCTTTGCAAAAACAATGGTTATCATGTTTTTAATGTTTACAGACATTAACAATATTTAATTTTAAGTAGAATTTTACTGCTGACACTCTTGGGTTTTACAGTAAATTACCTTAGAGAGGGTTTTTCCATTAGCTCTGAGTGTCACGAGTCCTGCACAGCACACCAAAGCACTGGAGCTAGAGAGACCAGAACTTGGAGGGATGGTTCCATCTAGCAGACAATTCATTCCAGTTGGGTTATTAAGACCAAAATGTTCCTAACAATGAAAAAATAAACAATCTCAGTTTCAAGTACAGACAGGCTCAGGCTTGCAATTATCTGATACTTAGAAAGAGAATCCTTCTGCTGAGTTGCTGGAACCAAAGACCTGCTTCTGGTATCTCTGAAATAAAGCAAAAGCAAAATTTTCATTCTGTTCCATAAGAACAAAGCCAATGGTAGGGCTTCAGCCAAAGGTACGTCTGCAATTCCTGCACACAAACATATAACTACCCCAAGCAGGACTCAGTACGGGCTGCACGCCCAAGAATTTACCAAGCTTCGTGGGTGGGTTTTGCAGCAACCAGCTCTGCTCTGAGCTGCCGTGGTGACAGTGAGGAGTTACCAATCATTGTGTACCCGGCTTTTGTCCTTTTCTCGGCAGCTCTTCACTTGAGGCACCGCGAAGAGCTCGAGGTCCACTTTATGCTTCACTTCCAACGCTGGCACGAGGCATTAGGGAGCCACGTGACGCAGATGGGGAACCAGTAGCCAGGCAGCTGTTTTCAAAGCCAGATACCCATGTCCTCAAGCACCCACAGGACTGACACTGGGAAAACCACAATGCTACTTGAGGAACTCTGTGCTTTAGGGTCACAAAGACACACCTACCAGTAAGGATGGTCTCTGTCAGGCTATTTTTTGAATGAAGTTTAAAATATTCTAAAAGACATGATAGATATCACAGATAATAGATTTAATCCAGAAGTCATAAATCCTCATGTGCATACTCTTTTAATTATTCTTTAGTTGCTTTGGCTTTTTATTTATAATCACTTTAATATAAATTTCTCTCTGCTGTTAGTTTGAAACAAACATGCAGTACTTACTAAAAAATCACTGAATGTATATGTGGGGTATATGAATAGCTAACTTCTGATACAGTTTTGTATGTCAAGAAACTATGTTACCATGTCAGTAATCAGAAAGAAATAGCCACATTTCATAAGGAAATGTCCTCCTTCAAAAGATTTCTACTACTTCTCCTGAAACAAGTTCAACCGTAAATACCAATGGTAGAGATCAGCAAACACAAAGAGCCTCCTTTAAAGTCTTCTACAGTCACTTTAAATTATATTTTGGATTTCCTGTCTTACAAATAAAGGAAATTCATATCTAGAATACTATTACTGCCCATGCCCCTTCTTGAAGAACACTAGACAGGCTTGTTCATAAACAGAAAACGCTTGAGTAACCAGAAACTGATCCACAGTTTCTGGATTGTCTTGAATGTGAATCAGGCTTGCAGACTTATCACGCGATGTTTAAATAGAAAATGTACTTCAGTTTCAAAAATTAAAATGGACTTTGCCAAGTTCTGCAACAGTTCTGTCCCAAAAGGATAGCATGTTCAACTTAATATAAACAGATTATCCCGCTGGACCCTCTGCGTACTTGTATTTCAGAGTTTCTTAAGCCTGTAACATTTATGCTTATTTTCTGCCAGTACCAGAGTCTGCAAACCTGCTTTGCAAATTAACCTTCAACTATGAAAGCTTGTCCTTAGGAAACAAATCTCAGTAGCAGACTGCAAAATAAATAAAGTCAATTGGTCATGCCAGCCTTAACGTAAGAAAGGAGATATTGTAAAGAAACCTAATCTATATCTCTACAGTCAATGCAATTTAAATGCCTGTGTTACTGAGCAATACAAAATTGAAAATACTCATGTTTCTGCACATGTAATTTATTGGGGTCTATATATAGGAGCAGGGGGCTGTTTAGGACCTGTGAATTGTAATAAAGCGATTTGTGGTACTGATTGTTCTGAATATTGTATTTTGCAGACTCATGTGGCAGGTCTGAGGTAGGCTTTTTGGCTGTCTGCAGTGCTTATCTATTGGATCATCCTGTGGGGTGACCTAGATGGCCTATCCTGAGGCAAACTTCACGTGCTTTAGAAAGCACATTTACCCATAATTTGGGCTGGCTGTGGTGACCTGTTCCTGACCTGCCATCACTGTTTATCCCATGTGCCCTTCCAGAAATATCACTGGATTGACATGGAGCAGAGAAGTCACTTTTCTTTTTTCCCCCCTCAAAGGGCCGTGAATTCTGTGACTCAGCTGCAAGCAGCAGGTGAGACTTACGGGAGCCTTGATGGGGAGTTGAGGCCGCCTCCCAGGGCAGCACTGACAACCAGCACCTGCTTTCACAACAGCTGGGTCTCAGGTCAGCCTGGAGACGGGGGAGCTCACGAGGGAGATGAACCTCGAGTGGGCAGCCAGGAAAGCGTCCGTGCGTTCCTGCTCCTGCCTTTACCGTAAGTGCGCCCCTTCCTGCATAGCTGCACTCTTAACTCAGGACGTTCTGAAAATCCCATTCAAATTCCAAACACTGAAAACCAGGATGAGTAATGGTTCTTAATGGATTATTTCTTCTGTATGCTGTTTACTTGGCTTTTACATTTTCTTTTACCCACTGCATGAGTCAGCTTCACTCAGCTGTTGTGCACAAATTATAGGTTTTCAGCATTAATGGAAGTTCATGTTTTTTAAATGTTTCCATAGAAAGAAAAGGGCTAAGGTATGATCCCCTCATGTCCTGAAAGACAAGCCTCCAAACCTTTTTCAAAGCAAATTTTAATTAGGTTATTCCATTGGAAAGCATTCCATTTTAACTTCAAAATACAGAAATGTCATCCTGAAAATGTTTGATCACGACTTTCCTAAGCAATTATTTGCTATTGTTATTTGTTTTATAGAGATGAAAATAGTGCTTTGTAAATATTTTCAAGCAAACCCACTCATACCTCCTCTTCAAGTTTTAACATAAAAATACATAATTGTATGTTAAAAAAAGGTACAGAATGCGAGGAAACGTTTTGAGGGTAAATAGGTATTCTTGTTGTATTTTACTTTTACATTGATTTTGTAAGTTAAATGGATTTGGCTTACCTGAATGCCCTTCAGTCCACACAGGAAGTAGTTATGCCACTGAGGTTTGGTTTTGTTAATCTGAATGTTATTAACACTAGTACTGAAATCCCTGCAAAAACAGAAAAACCTTGAGGCTTTAATTTGTATTAAATTTAGTTTTAAAAAACATGGCTTGTTACTGCCACCTGCTGATGGACAAAACCGGTTTGATGGTTTTCAGTGCAATGTTTTCTAGCTTGGTTTTTTGTTTGATCTTTGTACATATCTTCTTTATTAATCATTTCTATACGGTTATTTTAGATGAAAGCATAAGAATTCTTGATTAAGTATGAATAATATATTAAATGAATCCAGAACTTAAGCTGCCTTTGACATCCTTAATTAAGGCAGGATGCCTTCCATCATGTAAGTGTATGCTATCATGATTTCTTAGATGTGAAAATCTAAATAATCATATCTGTCAAATCTCGACTAGAGACACATAAACTTTCATCTCTCTGGTGATTCCTGCTCAGGATTTCATCTTCATTACCTTTGCTCTGAATGGCACTTCACTAAAATAGGCCTAATGCTGCAGAACTATATTATGTATGTTACAAGATAAAATTATTTAGCTTAAATATTTTATCTGTTTCCTCCAGCATAGTTCCTACTCCACCTCCCTTTCAAAATAATAAAAAATAGTGAGCTTGAATGTTCCTTAAGGAGAGATAGGTGCTGTCAAAATGGGCACGGAGTGACACACAGAGGCCTCAGAGAGGTGCATCAGCCTGCAGGGCGTGCAAGCTGTTTGGCAGTCTGTACCCTGGAATACCCAGAAACTTTAGCTGCCTGATGTCATGACAGCAGGTGCCCAACACAGAAACAGCAAAAGCACTGAAAATATCAAGAAATCTAATCAAAAAATATTCCAAAGTTCCAGACTAAGATGTGCTTCACAAGGCAAGGTCTGCAAAAGAATGTGACCAGAGGTAGCTGAATTCCTGGAAATATTTAACGGGAATAAAACCAGTTTCAGGAAATAATACTTCAGGGGACAGTCTGAAACTCCTAAGAGCATGGAATTTTTCCTTCTTACACTGGTTCCAGTAGACTGCATAGATTATTGATTTGCTGGGTTTATTTTTGTCCAAAAGGACATCAGTAATTAATACCTGTAATGGATACCAGTGAAAAGACGTTTTTATCAGTTAATTATTCTAGTACCTATGGAGAAAAAGTTATACAAATATAAAGCACCTTTACTATGATATAGTTGTCTTCAAGCACTGCCTGAAAAGCTCACTTTATTCTTGTGCAGTTGAAGGCTGCAATTTTTGTGTCATGCAACCCCCAAAGCAACAACCAGTGTTGAAGTGGCCCCAAATTCATCTGGCCTATTGCTTGCCCCACTGTAGTGGGGTACTCCACTTGTACCACCAGCCCCCAAGCTGGCTCAGTGGCACATGACAGATCTTGCACTTCGAGTATCAACTCAGAATTCCCATTTTGCCAGCTGTACATTCAATTTCAACCTTAATTACAGCGCAAACCCATCAGACTGGTGTACAGTTTAACAGGTACGCTGCTATCTTAGTGCTAAACCCAGGGTTTTATCAACAATGCAGCAGCAAAGAATTGCACAAAGCTGGTGTCAGAAATTACTAGGTTTTGTAGAGTAACACAAAAGATATGAAAGGGAGTATTGAGATTAGAGAACAAGGAAAGGTTGAGGGCGGCTGTAAATTCTTCCAGTTTGAGATTCATGTGTATTTAGAATGATCTCCAAGAGAAGAAAACATCAGCTGGCTTATGGTTTTTGAATACAATAAAAACCCCCTGAAGTATTTGTAAAACAGAAAATACTTGTCAAAAGTAATGAAGATTTTAAAATTCTGTTTGTTTATGCTTGTTTCCTACAATAATCCTAAATCCTTGTTGAAAACACAAGGTTGGTGGAAAGCAATGTGTAAAACTGATTAACAGAAAAGGAATCTTAAGTCCTCTTTGCCTCAAAGAAGAGTTCTAACATATTTTATCTTTGTAATTCTTTTCACCCTCTCAGAGTAAAATTTCAATGAACAAGAATACATATATTATGACTATATTTGCTGGTTCTCAAGATAAATTAAAATAATGATTTCTTAACATGCATTTTGCTCTTTTTTGCAATTTTCTCACATAGAAAATGAAAGGAAAAAAAGGCTTTGATTTTGGCAGGTTTCATATGGACATAATTCACACTAACACAGAATGTGGGACTGTCAGGATCCCCAGAATCCTTAAGTCTATTTTTTGTTATCACATTCAGTTTTTGAATACCCAAGCTTTATCTTAAATCAGTAAATCTTCAGGCTTGCCTTTGAACCTCCTACTGAAAAGTAGGCAGTTCAATATAAGAACTTGATAATACAATAAAATAAAATATTGGGAAAAACATACCCATGAAATAAAAATACTCTGATATTGTCTGTTCCAGCCTTTCTGTTTTAAAAAATGCTTGGGAAAGAATGCCTCCTCTCCATAACCAGACATAAACATTTCAATTTTTCTGTATAACTAGACGAGATGGGATTTTTAAGTAGTGTGACTGAGGTGGGTTTACTGCTTGAATTGTAAATAATCCTTATTTTTGGGAGACCAATTTGGCTCTTTCTCGCAGAACCTCATTGCCTTGTCAATCTGTTAGTTTATCTGTTTGAGTCCTCTGTATAAATATCCTGATTTAAAAACACAAACAAACAAAACTCTCAGGTTTTGCCATGAGGCGGAAACTGATTGCTAATTACCATCCTCTGGTACTTCTGAAGGCATTCTGAGAAGCATAATTTCAGAGATTCTCCCCACACATCCTTCTCAATTACAAGGATGTTTTGTGAAGGGGAGGTATCAGGAACTTCAAAAGAATGTAAGTTTTGAATACCTTTTTAGTCCCAATAACATAAAAGGCATCAGATCAGTTAATTTACGATGAAAAACAAATAGGTGGTTTTTCTAGCAACCTGTTCTCTGTCCTATTTCTACTAAAAGTTAACATGAACTATCAGGGTGGAAGAGTGCTACAGAACTGTTTCACAGTTTACCAGCTCACGAAACAAAAATGAAATAGGAAATACTGATTCTACCGAGGATTCTGGTTAGTCCTTGTTCAGCAAAGGCCTATATATATGCATACACCACACGCATAAATCTACCAGAGTAAAAGGCTGGGAAAAAAAGACATACTGTCATCAGTTTTGTTGTGTGGTGTGACATTCAGAGTGTTGAAAAATATTTCTTTGTTATGAAATTATGGGCATGTTTTAGCTTTGTTTTTAAGCAACAGTGTCTCAACAAAACCAAGATGCTTAATGCTGTATTCTGAGACCTCTTCTTGGTTTAAAGCATAGGATTTCAAACTGAAACCAGGGCAGATGTAAAAATGTAGTGACTGTGTGTGCAATTTAAATTCAAAGCTATCATTCTACATTTGGTAGAACTATCCTGATAAGGCCATTTCAATTGCAATATAAAGCAGCAAAGCTTGAAGAATGAGCAAAACCATTTACCTTTTTATTATTGCTTTATTTAGTGTCCATTATAACAACTTTTCCTAATCAAAACTATTATAATTCTGAAGCTATTGTCTTACAGAATGGTTTTGCTATGCAGCTTAAGCCCTGGTGGGAGGTTGCTGTTGAAGAAAGGGGAAGGTTCCACACACATCTCCCATTTCCTTTCCCTCTTCACCACTGCTTGTTCCCACTGTTCACCCCAAGTCAGCTTTAGTGCTGAGTGCGTGGCAATTCACTAAAATGACAGAAAATTAACCAAGTAAAAAATGGGGGAATAGTGCACTTTACCTTAAGATCAAATAAGTACTCTACACCTGCTAAAAGGCAGAGGCTGAACTGATCTTAGAAGCAGGTACAGGGAGACGAGGGGTAAAAGAAGCCAAGCCGTCGCCTTTTGGCAGTGGCAAACAGTTCAGCCCAGCTATAATGTGAAAACATACTCCACAAATCAGTATTTATACTTAGCATGGAAGTATAAATTCCTTTCAACTGTCTTAGTCACAGGCAGCAGCTCAGAACATGTGTTTATAACAAACTGAGCTTTCAGCAGGAATATGTGCTCAAGTATTTCCCACTTTTGACAGTATGTTCCTGTCCCTGTGCTGCCACACACTGTGCTTTCAGGGACTAATTTACCAATTAAACCAATGGCTCAATAAAAATGACTTAAACTAAGCTTTTGCTGATTCTGATTTTTGCAAAATGTCCACAGAAGCTCATGTGGATGAGTGACCTGATCTGAACTGCTGTGCAACTACACAAATATCAGTCTGTTACAAAGAGACAGAAAAACATCTCTGAAGTTGAAAAGAGTAGCAGGATTATTTCCCTATGTTCAGCACTTGTGAGACCATAACTGGAGTATTGCATCCAGTTTTGGGGTTTCCCAATACATGAAAGACATTGGCAGGGAGTTCAGCAGAAGGCCAACAAGATATTTACAAGGGATCTTCAAAGGTCTCTTCCAACCTAAATTGGCCTATAATTCTGTGAACAACAGCTGTGGAGGAAGTCGAAGCGAGGAAGTACAGATTTTTTGAGCCAGGATTGTTGCTAAAGCCGTTGTGTTGTGAAAACACAGCCCCAGGTTCTCCAGAGAAGGGGAGTGTTACCTTACCTAGGCAGTAATCGGTTACAAAACATTTCACTCCCTGCTCCAGGAGAAACTGAGCTGCTGCCAATTATGGGGATTATATCGAGAAAGATGAGCTAAGAGAAGGGAAGGCAGAATTGCACTTCTAGAAGGATTGAAAAATCGGAGGCCTTACAAGAGTAGTATGAACAAACAGGTGGGAGACAGCAGCTGCAAAGCCATTGCTCTAAACTAACACACACAGCATGGGGTCAGTCTGTGGGATTCCAGCTGCTGATATGAATTGTTTTACACAATCAGACTGCATTGCAATGGAAGTCTGTCAGATCTCTGAAAAGGTAAACTGTATTGCAATTGCATGAAGAGGTTCATAAAAATTAGTGAATAAACAGTAATTACGTACAAGTACGAAGAATTGGTATTTGCCAGTTGCACAACTTGAGTTTGTACAGGTTCTACTGCGATCAGGATATCCTGTTCTATAGCCATCGGGAGCACAGCATAACCACAGTAGTCTATGTGTTCTCCTACCAAAACACAGACAAAGAAAATACTTTGCAATAGTTACTTCTAGAATAGCAGTAACAGGGCTTCAACAGGGGTTCAGTGTTTTTTATTGGATAAGACAATTTCTTAGTGTAGTTTCAACTCTTATTACTTGAAGTTTGGGGTACATTTCCTCCATTTCATACTACTTCACAAAAATATCTTCTGTCTTTAGTGACTTTTATCTGTTACACCTGTTTATATATGTTCATGTTTTAACACTGGCTTACAAAAATTTTTTTAAAACCCCACCATGTAGATTATTGTCCAACAGTGAGAACTGTCATGTACATACAATTTCTGGACCTTTTTTCAAGAAGGTAATAGTTATAGTTAAATAATAATTAATAAAGTTGCATGCAACACATAAAGTTACAACCAAATAGAAAATCTATGTAATAAACATCCTCTCCCTTGGTAATAATTCCCAGTTACCGTATGTTGTGTATTTAGTCAATATGAGATGTTCACACAACACTGAGATAAAAATCAACATTAACTGCACAGTAGACTAATTGACTTTTACAGCTCTCTTTTTCAGGATCCTTTTCCTTACAAGGTCTTCAAATGCGTAGGATAATTTTATTGAACATACGGAAGAAACTGAGCTCCTGGGAGAACACAATCCTAACATGGATAGAGAACTCTCAAAAATAAGGCTGCTACAGAAATACAAGTAAGGCCTAAACACAAAATAATTGTGACTCTCCAGTCTGCCAGGGACTCACACCCACTGTTTTAAGTTCTGTGAACACACCTCCATGGAAGAGTAAAGAAGAGATGATGGTAGACTCATTTCATGCTTTATCATAGGCACTGCGGTGTGACTGGTTATATTTGGTAACTTTAATTACAAAAGAACAGAAAAGAATTTACTAATTTATTTTCTGGATGTGCTGATTCATAAACTAATTTAGATTTCCAAAGCCTTTAAAAAAAACAGAAGCTGGCAAGTTACTCTAATTTTCAAAACTATCACTACTGTCTATAAATGTTTTTTTCCAAAACTGATATCCATGTACAGTTGTTTAGAAGATATAGTAAAATCTACTAAATTATATATGATTTTCCAATTATCACAAAAAACTTCTCTGAAAAAAATAAAATTAAGACTGGCATGATGTTCATTCTATGTTTTAAACTACTAGACTTCCATGATGGCAGATGAAGTAAAATAACACAAGGTTAATTTTTCTTTTACCTATTAAGTTGACTCGTCCTGGTGCACGAGCATAAAACTTGGGAGCTGATCCAAACTTCGATATAAACATCTCCTTCAGTTTCTGCAGTCTGAAAGGGAGGTTGGAAACATTTAAAGGGACTGTATTTGCATAAAAGGAAGCTTCAGTGTTTCTTGAAGTAAATTCAATTCAGCTTCCTGAAGTACATGGCGTTTTCTCTGCTACATCAGGAGTGACATTAATCTGCTTATTTGTGCTCTTCACCTAACATTGTGACAAAGACTCTACTTAGATTTTGATTTTTATCAATTTTCATGTTTGACACTACCCCATCTTTGTACAACTACATACACAGAGAACTAAAATTCTAAACCTCAGACTATCCCTGTGAATTACAACAGTATTTACTCCACAGGATTCCAGCAACAGTATTTCAGGTTTTCCATTTAGAGGTGCCTGATGTGCTACCGAAAGTTCGATGCCAATAAATTTTGTCATACTGCTTTATTCCCTGCAACTGTAAAGGTACCAACCTTCTGCCTGATGTTTGCAAAGCTGGAATACTTTAGTGTGTCGTGCAGAACAGTAGGAAAACAACGGCTGAGAACAAATGAACATTATCTTAGTGAAGCATAGGAAATTTGATAGTAATTAATTCTGAAACTACCTTAAAGCAAAAATTTAGTCTACTAACAAAAATCCAGTAACAGGAACCCTGATAAGGTTTCTACATTTAATCTAAAGCTAGAACTGGAAGCCTAGTTAATGCAAAGTGGAAGTAAGAAGACTGCAATGAGAAACAGATGTGAGAAAATTTAACAATTATTTACTCTGTAGTTCTTTGTAAGGCTGTATAAGTTCTGTGTAAGGCTGTCCAACTACATAGATTCAAATGTAAGCTTTTTAAATGGAAAGCTACAAAGTATGATTTGTTGTGATACTTTTTTAACAGATCTTTCAGTACCTTTCTGTCTTTGTGCCCAGTTACAAAGCTGTATTAGGTCTCCCTATAACTTCCCCTTCTTATAATCTCCTCTCGTATTGACTGGTATATCACTCTTCCAATTAGCAGAAGCAACTTCTGCCGTTTCATTGTTCAATTCCTTCTCTAGATCACATTAATAATATTATAGCCCACGGGGGAATCTGTTGGCAGAATTCTAGGTGTTAACTTTATTCCTTTTTGTGTCAGTATTTAGAATGCTGCTTTGTTTCACAGATATTTTTATAGTAGTGTTGGTACCAAAGAGACTAACAACAAACAAAGCAGTCATGAGGGCATGTTTATCTAAGTGCGGATTGATCTCTTTTTTTAATGTGGGTTTTACAAGCAGGCCTGATGAAAGGCTATTTAGAGGCTCTGGCCTCGATGTTGCAACACGCACACTGCATTTTAAGCACCTACATCAAGAAGAAAATTGTCAGAAGCCTCAAAGCAAAGGCACTCCTCACAACTTCACGCTTCCAAGTCTGGAAGTGCTGGACTTGTCCTTTCCGTGGCATTTACGGTGCAATCATATCTCAGCAACGGACATTCCCAAAAGCGGCCCTTGTGCGGTGCTACCGCAGGCGGAAAGGTTCGTCTGTGTGCGATCCGCCTCGCACGCCGAGCGCAGCTCCGGGGGAAGGAGCAGGCGCTGGCACGTGCCGCAGCCCTTCCACGAACGGGACAGGCCGGCGCTGCTCCAGGGACTTTTACAGCAAAAAGGACGAGAGAATAATCAGTATTCCCCAAAGGGGAAAAAAAAAAATGCAGGCGGAATGATGGATGAATGAATGAATGATTCCTCCTGCTGCCCCAGCGCCACCCTGCGAGGGGCGTCAGGGCGGGCCGGGCTGCGGGGAGCTGTGCGTGGGAGAAGGGGCCGGAGCCCGGCGCGCCCCGGGCAGCGGCAGCTTCCCGACAAGTCTCCGGTCGTGCCAGGGAGAAACCAAAACGCTGCGAGTCCACACCCTCCCGCACCTCAGCCCGCGGCATGAGGATGAGCCTGCCCACCCATCTTCCCACCTCCCCCGCCCGCTGCAGACCGCCCACCCGCCCCGGGATAAGCGGCGGCGGGTCCGGGGAGCGACCCACCCCCCTGGGCTGCTCCACCAGCTGCACCGGGAGGGCGCTGGGGCTGTCCCCCGCCATGGCGGTTCCACCGCCGGCCCGGGTGCGGCGGCTCCGGCGGGACCGCGGTCACGGGGCAGGCGAACGCCGCGTCCTTCCGGGCGGCAGCGCCGGCGGCCCGGCCCC
>VYZT01030915.1:3280-18893 GCA_013400735.1 Pomatostomus ruficeps | reverse complement strand
ACAGAAAAAGAGAAAATAAACTCATCACATTTTATCACTTTACTTTTTACTTAAAACTTGCTAAAACTATTTCATTTCCCTTTTCAAGAAAAAAAGGGAAAAGTGAAACTGGTTACAGAAATACATTTCCAGATCAACTTATGAGAACAAACAAAAAAGTGCACCTTTCTGAAGTGACGCGGATTCTTTCATCATTGGAGGAGTTGAATCTGTCATCCTTTTCTCTAAAATACTCTTCTATGCACTGCTCTTCAAAGTCATGGACCTTTTTCAATTCATCCTCAGTTATGAAAAGTTCTGTGGAAAAAAATTGAGAAATACAAATTTGGCAAATATTAACATGTGAAATTAACTACATTCTTATTTGTGAAATTCATGGACTAAACTTCCAAAAGCAAGCTTCAAATTTATGTGGCATTTTGATATGAAAGCAGATAGATGCCACTAGTTACTGAATTAGTGGCTTTAGTTATATGTGATTCTGGAGATAGAAGCACTTAAGCAGGCAAATGCTGAGCAAACATGAATATATTTTGATTACACAAGATCTAAACACAGCTGCTGGTCAGGTCCTGGACAGATGGTGGAAGCCAAAGCCCACCTGTAACCTAACACATATAATGAGATTAGCAGACTGCTAGGAAAGAGTCTGAGAGTACAGGGGTCTGTCTGATGTGGCAGGAACTGACATCTGCAACCAGCAGTGTGATAGGAGTGGGAGGAGAGCTGGCTGATTGCATCTCCAGTGCCACACATGACTCCTGCTCCCCCCTCACAGAGAAGTGGGCTGTGGCATCAGCTAATGCTAAGAGATGCACATCCCATAGTTCCCTCACTCTGGCATGTACATTGGGCAAGGTGGAGATATTCTGCTTGAAGAATTAGACAGAGGAGAGGAAAGTGTTATCAAAATAATCTGACAGGTTTTCCATCACGGTTACGGGACTTCATTTAAAGTGTGTTGAGAAATTCCTCCAATCTGAGTCAGAGTGAAGGAGAGAATGTGTATACAAAATTGCTTTTCACCATCTCTCATCTTATCCAGGAAACCATGTGCTATGGGGAAGTATGTGCTGTTTGCTCTATATTTTAAAAAATAAAGCTGGAAGTGCGATGGAGTAAGGAGAATTCCAGCAATAACAGAACTCTAGTAACAGCAAAACAAACCTCTTTGTTTTGAAGGAGAAAACTGGGTAACAACCCCAAAAAAGTTCCAGAAAAACACAGCCTCCTTAACATTCCAAAGGGAATGAAGGGTTGGGCAAATCAGGTAGGGTTTTTGAAGGTAAAAGTTGTTATTTTGCTAGGAAGGCTATCAGAGTGCTGGATTTCATGCATGTCAAACACCAGACATTATGAAAGGTATTGGAAAGTCCCCTTGGGAATTATCTAAGTCTTACTCAATCCGTAGTCTCTCTCATCTGGGTCACTTTCATGTTTCCTCCATCTGCAGCAGAGGTGTTGAAATATCATTGTCATGTGGCTGAAAATTATCAGAGGCGGTGGGAGAACGGGTCTTTCATGGAATGTCATGATCAGCTGGTACCTTTGAAACTTCCAAACTTGGTTCGATATAGATTTGACTTCGAAAAATGTGTTGCTAGAAGGCAAGAGGAGGAAGATTACATGAGGCTGAAAATGGTTTTGGGTACTTTGCCGATTTGGCAAATGTTTCCTTGTGACAAAAACAGGAAGCAGAATAAAAGAGTAAGTTTGTGCTTGCGCAAAGAACAGTGGTAATCAGCCTTTTTGTGAGTCACTACCTTACGGCTCTGTATGTCTGTGCTGTACAACCCTGGAGTTTTACAACAACCCATTGAGATGGAGAAGTATTTTTACTCTTGTTTTCCCTATGGGGAGTGAATGATGCCATAACTGACCTTTTTTTGGCTTCTTTGCCCTGGTTCCCATTAGCTGTTCATCCTTGGAAACGAGCACTATGTGAAAAACTTGGCATTTCTCTCACTTCTCGGAGACAATCCTCTTTCCCTCTCCCCCTTACATCCTTGGAAAATGTCTCTCAGCCAAAGCCAAAGCTCAGCAGTCTTTGTAGGTTGTGACTAATGTGCATCCTCTCCAAGTCTATATTTGTAATGTGTCACTCACTTGAAAACCGCAATGAGGAGATTCACCAAAAGGATGTTTGCTACCAAGAGGTAACAGGCCATGATGGCAGGAACGATCCATGCTCCTGTCTTGCAGGGAGGTAGCTGGATTATTTTGCCATCTTCTCTGGTTTCATTTTGACCGCAAGGTGCTGGGAACAAAATTTAAAAACAAAACAAAAAAACCAAAATGGGAATGAATCTTATTTTTTCAGTAGTTTTTGCAGAAATACTGAAATATTTATAACGACCTGCCTGCCAAGGCAATATCTTCCAAATAACAATGACATTGATGTTCCCTCCCCAGAAGTTTATGCTTGGTATTTACAGGCTGAAATTCTTGTTATTGTGTTTTATGTGCTTTGGGTATCCAGATACTTCCCTCCGAAATTGTAGGAGACATGTCTGGTGTGAGTAAGATGCCTGTTTGCATATATAATACAAAATACCATGGTAATCTGGAAGTAATTAGTGGCTGTGCAAATGAAATTATTGAAAAGGTTTAATCCTACAAAAAAACTTGCATATTATTTCTTTAATGGTGAAAACCTAGTCTTTTTTATTCATTAAGAGGGATGTGATAAATAAGGAAAAGGAAGTCCATGAAAGTAAATTAAAGAGTAGACATTTATTGCACCGCACAGTCTCAAGCTCCTCTAGGACATACTCATAATGACTTTCTGCTATTAAGGACTCTTGACTGCATGCCTAGAAACAGTGGGGGAGATTATCAAGTCTTTACTGTACCAGGTAAAGGGACAAGTATGCTGCAGAGACACCACCTGTTTCTTCCACAAATACATGGGAATCAAAATGTTCTCGGTATTAATGTTGTAGAACTGAAGCAAGGGGAGAGAAAACATGGTGAAATAATTTCACCTGCTTGTATTTTATTATGCCTTCACATGCAGTGAGGGGTAATCTGCATTTGCAAGCATGGGTTCAGTTTATGTCTTTCTAGCCTCTGTCCTAGTGGTTCTGTGTATCTCCACAATCAGCTCTTCAAGAAAATAATGGAAGCAGTAGCTAACATATACAAACCATCTTAGTAAATTTTGCACAGCACTACAGCTAGCTTCCCCTCATCTCCATCAAAAAGAAGTTTAAGTGAGAAATTTCTAAAGTGCTCAGCACTGGCTCAGTTCCCACTAGTACCAATGGGGGTTTTCTACTGATTTCATTGAAAATGAAGTTTGCTGATGCCGTATGTAAAATTTCATTGTATGGCAACAAATCCATTATTTCTAGTATCAACCACTGCATCTTCTCAAAAAAGTCCTTTGAAATTGGTTCACTGGGCTTGAAATTAATTTGTGGATGTCTGTATGGGCAATCATGTTACATTATGTGTGATTTTGGTACTTTGTTTTGGGCACTACACATAGATCCTAGTCTGTTACACACAGAAATATTGTAGCCATATGGGATACAGGACTACATGATCTCTCCAAAAATATTCCACTCACCAAAGAAAAAATTACAAAGTCAAATACAAGCAACACTGCTTTTTACCAGCAGCTCCAATTGTGTTGGGACACATGGTGTCACCAGTCTTTCCTATTTACAAACACACATTTTATTACTGCAACAGGCTGAGAATATGAAATTCTTCATTTCTTAGTAAGCATCGCTTTGCAGATTATTTTAAGGCAGTGTTAATTTCCACACTGTTCAGAGCAGGGGTTTCATTTAGACATTCAAACTGCTGTCAGCGAGCTGCTGTGAACAGGTGGCTCTGTGCCCTTAGTCTTCACCCAGCAGAAACTGGACCATTCAATACCTCTTGCCATCAGCACTCAATGTGAGACTTAAATCCCTGTTTGTGTGGAAACATTAACTAGCTCATATATTGAGTCAGATCTACAAAATCCAATACAACAGAGTACTGAAACCCATCAGGATTTCACCAGTGATGGAACAATCACAGCATCAGTTGATGAAACCTGTTGTCCTTTTTTGTGCTGAAAACAGAACAAATACCTTTTCAAGTAATTAGAAAAATTTTGAAAAGCATTTTTCAAACCTTAGATCAATAAGATCAAAAACTCAGCTCCAAGTCTCGCTACAATTCTATTATTCCATTTTTTTTTTTCTAAGAAGTCATAGAATTTAATCTGGAAAAAAAAAATCCACTAACAAGACAAAAAATATTTCTCCAGCTCCACTTGCTTACAATAGAGTAATGTCTGTTGGTTTAGGCCACTCAGTGATGGCCAAATTAGATTTCCTATGCAGATATATTCCCACAGTCTATTCTATACACCTGTTGTGGTTCAGTTTATCCTGAAGCTTTCTAGAAGTTTTTCTCTTTTGCATGTTCTGTTGTGGATACAGTTTTTAAATAACATGGGAATACTTATTTCTTGCCTTACTTATCGAGAGCTAAGCCAGCACTTAATTGTCACATCTTCAGCTGCATGAGAAAACATATGGCATGTGTCCAAAATGCACAAAGCTGTGTTCCATGGCACATCACTGAACATTTTCTTTCATCTTTAAACTATAATATTTATTTTAAAAGATCTTTTCCCCCCACAATTACTTAAAGGTTTGTTTAAAACAATTACTCCAAGGAAATCAGAAAGGGAAATTCGAGAAATCTTAATTCTGTGTGTCAGCTGTGAGAAGATTTGGCTATGGTACCATGGAACTGTTGGCCTCCCCAGCTGAGTATGCAGAGTCCCAAGCATGGCTGTCTCCTTGTTACAGTGGCCTGGGGTATCTCACTCCCCCACTCCCCACTCCATCTGCACGTTCACCTGCACACCTGCCAGCGCGGTGGCCAGCTGCAGGGCTCACAGCACCTGATCCATCAGCAGGTTCTCTAATGAGGGAAGCAGAACATTGCATGTGCAGGGTTCATTAATCAGCACGAGTCTTGTTACCCACCCTCCAGTGCCTTCCCTTGAGCCTTGCTCCAAGCAGGGCTTCTCAGCCCCAAGTCCCCGCTTGATTAGCGCCGGTGTCCCAGTGCTCCAGGCTGGCAATGCTAGGCTTCCATGAAGCCAGTTTTCACTCACTGAGTGCTCTGCCTCACCCCTGAGGAATCTGCACTGCCTTTCATGTGTAACATCATTTGAAAATTTTAATTATTTTTGGAGAAATGAAGTAATTTTTGTAATATGTGCAGTAATATATTGTAATATATTTCAAAGCACACTATTAACATGTGTCAAAGTTTAACTCATCTCTTTTACACTACAGTCTTGCTTTAACATAAATCACAGAATACTTAATTCTAGTGAAATGCTTTACTGAAGCAAATTCTGTTATCATAACAATATGCCAGTCTCAGATAACTGAAAAACCCAACCACTCTGATACCTACAGGCCATTGGATAAAGTTCAGACATTATGTCCTGAACTTAGGCTTTAGAAAATAGTAAATGGTTGGAGTTTTAATTTCAACTATATGCATTAACTTTACTCAGCTTTCAAACATTGCACCCTGACACCTGTAGATGTACAAACTTTTTGCATCCCTTATTTCATTTTTCACAATCTCCTTCTATGCTTATTTTTCCTTCCTGACTCCCACTTACAGTTTCCTGCTGGGTCTTTCCTGCTACATACCTAACCCGTCCTCTTTCCTGGCCATGAAACAGTTGCAAAACAAAAAACAGTAATTCAAGTTTCAGTGGGTGTCAGGCCTGAAGTGGAGGCAGAGCTCAGGAAGAATTAGTTTCCCTGCTGTAACTATTGTCATGATCATGGGAACTGCTCACTTTTACTGTGCGTTGGGTGGAAGGCTTGGTAAAGGATGCTTGTGGGTTTCTGCGTCATGACTCTTCCCCCAGCTGCACCCTTCCAAAGCATGTGTGGGAAATAATGAAAAGACCACAGTGCATATTTGAACAGCTCTGTCACTGAGTAGCTTTTTGCCTTTGATGAAAACTTCTCATATAAAAATGGATACCACTTTTACAATACAAGCTGATTTGTCTGAAATCACAAGAAACTGAGGAATGTTTTCCTACATTCACAGCTCTAAATAAAGTGGAAACAAATAAGTGCAAACAAATAACAAACAAAATTTTTTTTAATTCAAGTCTGGATATTTTTAATGCACTTTCATCACCCTGTTTATGAGTATATAGGCATCTTTTAATTTTGACCTACAAGGAACCCAAAGGATGTGAAAGTGTTTTATAATTTTGGAATCAAATGTCTAAGCAACGTTACCAGCTTACCAGTTTGGTAAATATTGAAAAAAAACCCTAAAAATATGTCCTTCCTAGAGTTGTTCACTTCTTCACTGATGGAGAAAATACTGAAATCTGTGAACTCCGAATTTCACAGAATTGCTATGTTCATCAGTAGAAACATCCCAGGAGTTGAACACCATCTCATTACTTCAAAAAAGTTTCTTTTAACTATAGCATCCTGACCTTACATCTTGCTTCTTGCGCCACGCCACATCAAAAGTGACTTGGAAGGTTCTCTTCAACCTGCTGGTATTTTAATAATAATTTACAGTAAATTCCTGTATTTTTCTTGTTCACTCTAGTGCTTTCTTCCTCCTCCTACTCCCTTCCTCTCCCCATTACAATAGCCAACCAAATAGAACCCAAATTACAACATCAGGAGTGCTGGATAGGGGAATACTGCTGCAATCCAGCTCAGAGAGACTTTCAAAATTGTTTGTGGTATATGCAAAAACCTTATCCACTACCTTTGTCTAATGATGTTAAAAGTATTACCACAGGTGTGATTTATTCTATTTTGTACAGAGCTGCTCTGTTTGGTCTAACTCCAGAATGGTCTGTGCAAATGACAGGCCTTGTAGGAAGCTCCTATCAAGTCCTGACAAGCATGCAACCTGTGAGATCATAAAGAGTTTAGTATATCATTTTCATTTATGCTACGAAATTTTCAAGAATGATAAAAATTAAACAAATCTAACAGATCTAGAAATCGAAAGAATTTTTAAAAAGTTTTTTTTTGTAGTAACTATAATTTCCTCTGAAGTTCATTGAATAGTTAAAACCTGTGTATAATTGTCTCTCATCTGAAACAATTGCACTCTGGTTACTTGATATCCCTTCAATACAAGTGAAAGAGAAAGAGGCCCCATCTTTTTCTCTTTATCTATGTAGGTTTTTCCAAAAAAGGAGTAGACACAAGAAACAAACACAACTCAGACTGATCTTCAGATTCCAGATTGCATGTGAAGTACTGTCAGCTGGTAAGAATATCCAGATGGAAATCCAACCTGTGAGACACCAGGAAAATTTGAACAACTTCCCAAATGAAAAAACCTAAAGCCATGTTGACTAACAGCAGGTTCAGTTACTTTGCCTTCTGGAGACAGAAAAATGTGAGCTCTGATGTTCATTTTCTACAGATGACTGCCATTTACCAAGTTAATGTTTATTTCCTCTATCTATATGTTTTTCATGTTTTTTACCAAGCAAACTAACCTTTGGTCATCAGTATTTCTTTAACCTTCTGTATCTATAGTGTTCTGGAGGGATGGATAGTTTTGTAAGATGAAAACAAAGTTCTTCACATGTGAGAACTGTTATGAATTTTTCTGGCTAAAGCTGCCAGCACAAGTGCCAGTGTGAGGTGAACTGAGGAAGAGATTTTACAGTGTTTGTGGGAAATCCACTTCTGGACAGGCATTCACTAAGGCAGTTACATGGCTGCCTGCTGCCCCATGGATCCTGTTGAGCCGCACAAGGCTCAGACGGATTAGGAAAGACAGCCTAAAAGTGAGACAGTTGCACGTGTCATCATCAGCTCCCTGATTCAGATTCTCCTTCCTCCTCCAGCTAGCTATCAGTAGATAATAATATATCTTAACTACATAGTTGATATCAGTCTAATTTTTTTTCAATTTATCAAGCTCTTATTATTATTCCTTTCCTGAAATATATTAATTTTTCATTTCCTGACCTTTAAATTATTCATAAATTTGATTAGCTTAATGCCTGCTTTCAATTCTCTGGTCTAAGCCTTCAACTGAACCCCAGGAGTTGCTAACTGGGGTTTTCTAGGCCCAAGTCAAAACTCAGTAGCCCAAGGTGGTTTCAGTCATTATTGATGTTTCACTTGGACTGATATTTTGACTGGTTGCACTATTCCTTGAAGTAGCTTGACTATTCCTTGATCTTCACATACTTCCAAAGACTGTTTCATGTAATTGCTAAAACTTCCCGAGTAGGCAACATGGTGTGTGTAACTTTCTGTCAATGCCAGGTCAGCTAAAAAGAATTAGCTGAATAGCTGGATATAGTTGGGGGAACAATATGGTCTAATAACTTGCAATTGCACCTCCTTTGTTTATAGATCATACTCTACTCATTTCCTGCTCAAAGACCTGGAGGAAGACCATTATGGCTGCACTGTAATAGTGAAGTCTGTCTTTTCTAGCTCCCCACTCCCCAAGCCCATATGGAGCTGGGCTGTGGACATGATGGATAGCTGGGACTGAAAGAGCACCAGGAGCTCAGGATGTCTCCACTGTAAGCAGCGGTCACTCTTCCATGCATTACTGTCTGTGGTTCCTCCCCCAACACATTTTAGGCATATTCAGAGGTTCTTACTTCTCACACTCCCTTCTTCATCCCAGAATTACTGAAGCTGGCCATTCTTGTTCTACTTCTTTTTATATGAAGCTCCTGCTTAATGTGACGAGATTTCTAGGTTTTTTAGTGGTCATACTGTGATGAACTGTCAGTCTGAGGGGAACTACTTAGAGACTGGTTCTGCTGGTTTTGTTGACTTTACCTGAAAATTTGAACACAGAGCTAAAAGATTTACTCTCCTTCCCCCCCAATTTACAACTGATTCTTAGTCAAAAATTTGTAGGTATGTAGTATTTATGGACATCACTGATAATAAACACCACCATCAAATAATGTATTCATAATCCCAAAAGTGAGGATATAATCTATCCTCACTTTGGAGTTGAAGATGAGATCACATACCAACAGAACACTAACACATACTCCCCCAAACATGTTTTTCATTAAAAAATGATATGAATACAGAAATTATGGGTTAAAAATGTAAATATATAGGACCATGTACTGTTTTAGAGCAAGGCATTTAACAGTGTGTTGAAGTAAAAATCAGAGTAGGCCCTCTGGAGGAATAGGCTGCCAGCTGATGAGGTGGATCCAGACATGGTATCTGGTCAGCCTTCATAAATATAAAAAAATTAATTAATTAAATAGATAAAAATAATTTTTCTTTAAAAAAAAAAATTAGAAATGTTAGAGTAGCATACTTTTTTTGTACATTTCTCAAACACCAGGATGATTTCTGGGAGAGTGGCTCAAATCAACATGCCTTTCCATGATCAGCACTTTTGCCGAAACCCAAACTTGCTTATAATGTAGCAATATTAAACACCAAAATAGAAACAAAATCACAAAGCAACCCTTTTGTCTTGTTAAAATAATACCGGTTAAAAAAGAATGTGCTCTAAGCCATAAAGTTAAATTGCCGTTTAGATATAGCATAACAATTTCAGAGCATGCTTATCTTATTTGAGAAAGTACAAACACTTTAGCACTCCAACATGAATACAGTGGCTGATTTAGCTTAGAACAACATGGAAAATATAAATAACAGCAAATATTTAAACAGTGGAAAAGTGTAAGTATACTAGTAAAACCTTCTGGGCGTCCATTGGGTCATTTTGATTGTATAACATCATCACCATGCTCCCAGTCTATTCCACAGATAATATTTTTGAGACAACTGAGTGTCAGACAGACATGACATACTGTACACATTTTGCACTGGAAGAGTGGCAGATACTAATTCCCTGCATCATCTGCCTTTCAGAAAGGAGAAAATACGTGCTGCTTTTCATTTTGACATCATCACTTTTGCGGCAACTCTAAATTTGCTTGACACAGGCAAAAAACCAATATGACTACATTTAAAGCTGGAGTTGAAGCCACCAGGAATTTTGCTTTCCCTAAGCTTCAACAGTAATTACTCTACATCTTGTTGCATGGTTTAAATGTTGTGCATCTGAATAACACACAAGACTATTCTCAAATCCTCATGCAAGGGTGTGCAGCCTGCCACCCTGGTTTCATACTTAAATACTTCATTCAAAGACCCTTCAGTTTCTTATGTTTCCAGGTTCTAAACTGTAATCAGCCCTTCACTAAAAAAAATACAAGAACAATTTATTCAGCCAATTGCCATGTTTTTTGCACTATGGCAGTTACTTAATACAGTATCAATAAATGGCCACTTGTAGAGGGACAGACAGAATTCTGCTTGTAGAAGGAAGTCATAGTTTAATGACACAAAGCTTTACCCCTCTAATATGCTACCAGAGCAAGATGAAGTTTATTATTATGCCTTTGGAATTAATGAATATTTAAAAATAAAAGAAAAGGGAAAAGGATAAAAAGGAGGGAATTGGGTACAATGTGAAATGTGGTGAGAAATTTTGTGATTATAGGTATTTGCTTACTTCCTTGCATGCCATGCTGCCTCTGAAAACCAAGCAGGGCAGTAAAGATAAAAAGGAGGTTTCACATCTATCCACAATAATGATTCTGTACTAGCCAGGGAGAAGAAATGAACAGGAAACTGGTGAAATATCTGCCATGGGATACATATACATCTAACCACCTGAAACTATATTCAGTTGGGGGGCATTATTTGTGATATAGATACATTTACTACTTTTAACAAGCTCAGGAAAAATAAACATCTTTTTTCACTCAAACATTGCCAATACTGAACAAGCAGCAAATAAATTTTGCAAATACTACCCTTTCCTAAGATAGTACATAGAATAAAATGAAATATCCTAAACAGAGCTTTAATGGGAGCCATCTCCCACTGGAAAAGGTAATGACTTCCAAATGCCTCCAGGACATACACATAGTTAAGTACGAATGATGAACATCAGTTGCATGACAGTATTAGTGAAAGATAACATTGCTTGTGATTCCTAGTTTGGTCATCTACTGCATCATTTCTCATGACCAGCTCTCTCATTTGGTGGTAATGTAACGAGTGACACCAGAAGATTTAATCTAGACAGAAAACCAGCATTAACCAGCATTTTCCTGATCACCCACCTGATGAATCCTGAGGAGATAGTATATTTAATACTGGCTCTTATCCTGTTTCCATTGGTGTGAGCACAGTCTTGCCTTCTAATAATAAATGCAGCAATATTCTAATAATGGATCTAATTATTGGATCCAAAGAATTGCATCACAGGGTTTACCTTAAAGGTGATGCTGAGAAGGTAATGGAGTAAAGAAAACTCACCTGATTAGATCCTCATGAAGCACAGGAGCTGAAAGGACTAACACTCAATTATTAGATATGATGCTCAAGATGAAGTTAGATAAAAGGTATTTAGGTCTAAAATTAAACCAAGGGATGAGGAAAAAAAAGTGACTTTTTGTGTCCCAGGTATACCCCCAAATTCATGCTGGATACCTGGAAAGGGATTCCTGTCACCAAGCTGGTAAAAAGGATACATTTATGATCTTCTTTGTATTTAAGGTAATTTAGCATTACAGACTTCCACTGAAACAATTGCAAAGTGGTGCCAGAAGCATGTTCTGAAACTGACACCCCAATATTAGCTGAAAAAATATTTTTGCAACCATTTCCTGTGTTGAAGAAGTTCCTCTATCTTGAGCCATTTATTGAGCAAACACACATGATCTAATAGGACATCATCTGATCAAAGTTGGATACCTGACTTTGGAGTATGAGAATCATAAACTTGCTTACGGTCTATCTGGTCTGCAAACACTTCCCCATAGATCATCCAGTAAGGCATGTAAAAAATATTTTTCGCCAGCTTCCATGAAGGTTCCTCATTGGGGAAGAGAATTGCCTGTCTCGCCACACCAAAGCTCATCAGAACCACCAGCATGATGATGCCAAAGTACATCATGTCTATCATCTGAAGGTAATAACAGAAAAAGCGAGAGAAAGAGAGAGAGAAAGGACAAGAATTAGAGGAACTTATTTGTCCATATTACTATTATTATGTGCTGCAAAAAAAAAGTCAGTAAATCTTAGAAACAGAATTTTCAAAAACAATTTCTGAAAAGACATTCTTGTTTACACATAAAAAATTGTTTTTCAAAGAAGTGAAGTGCTATTATTATGTCCTTGGTTTTACTCAGTATCACTTTTAAGAACAATTCAAATGTTATGAATAGGCTTGAAATTACAAAGTACCATCTGGTCACACCAGTTGCCTCAACAAGAATACAGGTTCACTGGAATCAGCAACGTGGTCTGGCCAAGGGTCGTGAGACGATGTATTGTTTATAGGCACCACGTGTCAACTGTACCTAAGCAAAAGGACTGACATGGATAATTTTAGTCACTGGTAGTCATTGTCTTGGAGCAAAGGGAGCTGCAACTAACCTAAGGAGGAGCGGGTGGGAGAACAGCCTGTTACTGCAATGTAAGGGACACCATGGTGGTGACCAGTGAGAAAGCAAAGCTGTGGTACTGGCTGGGCTAAAAATCTGCTTGGTGGGGGAGTCTGACAAATGCCGCATTAAAGAAAGCAAATCAGATAACAGACAGTGAACTCTGTTCTTCTGCACTGTTGAGGGACTCATTAGCATATGACCAAGATTAACCAGTGCTTGCAACAGTACCTACCCACTCAAAATGTTTCTGGAAAACATGGGACAGCAATCCTACAAGATGCTGAATAGAGTCTGAAGATTAGAAAAAGCACTGTTCTAGAAAAGGCTGTCAAGGGAGAAGAACAATGGGCATCAGGCAGGTACAGCAGAGATGCTTTATAACCCAAAGTGAATGTGAAAACGTTTGGGAGTCATGTAAAGTCCCTGGTAAGATTCCTATAAAGCTTTTACTTACAGACTTGCTGGGTCTTTGCTATTGTTAAAGCTGAGCTGTTTTTCACAGTTCTGCACATAACTTTTGTTTCTAGCCAAAACTCAACTTAAAAATCCTCTAAACCTTACTAGTTTTATTCCCTCCAGTCTCTGCATTTCCTGGCTCAGCTGAATTCAGACTTCCTTGCAAGAGAGAGATGAAACCAACCTGCACCTCAGCTGCTGGCCTTATGGCTCCAAGGGTGACCCGCTGCAGCCCAAGAACAGGGCTGCTCACGACAAAGCTGTCGGAAGAGGGACCTACTTGCAGCAGACGGATCTGGCACTGCTGCAGGGGTCCTTCAATTTTAAAGCAACCTGAAGTCAAAGTAACGCTGAGAAAGTATGTAACAGAGAAAACAGTGTTACAGGGTAGCAAAGAAAAAAAAGATATGCTCATGTTTAGGGAGAGAGGCTGTAGGAGAAAAGCACCAGCAGAGCAGGGGTCAGATAAGAGAGAATCAGGAAGATGGAAAGAAGAAATTGAGGACAAGTGAAAAAAAAGCAGGGGAAAACAAAAGTCTTGAGGTCCATAAAAAATGCAGGAAAGAAAGACAAAAGCCTTGGGGACATGAGAGAGGAAAATAAATGCTTTAAATAATTAAAACCCAGTGAAGTCAATCATCAATATTCCTATTTAATTCAGGGTATTAATCTCTCTCTCAAAAAAAAAAAAAAATTCCTTCAAGAAGAGAAATTCCAGATCATTGTTCCTGAAATGGGAAAGCTGAATAATCATAATTAGTTCTTACTGCTTTTAGGGAGCAATGAAACCTGAGTTTCTGGAGGTGAAACCTGATTCCTGCTTTCTTGTCTAATCAAACTGTTTCAGATAGCAATATATAACTTGATATGACGTAATAACTATATTAAAATGCCACACAAACAAATTAACATACTGGGTATTTTGAGGCAATTTAAGACAATTTCTTAAATATTTCAAGCGGTTTTCACCAGGAATCACACAGGTTTGACCTCAAGTTGCAAGAAATAAAATTTTCAATGCTGTTCTCTATTCAAGGTGCATATTAGCTTTCCCCTACTTCAGTTAGGTATCTTCTAAACTTTCATTCACTTGTCTGAAATGCAACGAAATATATGGGCAAGTTTCCACTGACTTTAATGAGCATTTTATCAGGTCCTTTGGCTTGTGGTATCAAATTACAATTACTATTTTAGCAAGGCAGTGGCCATTTCAATCATTCTGAAGAACTCATGGGTCACCTGTTTAAAAACGTGATATAACACAGTATTTTTTTTTTGTAAAATTTTATGAAGAAGTTGGCTGAATTTTGACTTCTGTATTTGCAGAAAGGCTAAGAAAAGGTAGGTATTTCCACACATTAAAGGAATTGATATACCTCTGACATTCCACAGTCATTTAATTTAATTCCTGAATAGAAGGAAATTAAATCTATCACTGTGCAGAAATCAGAAAAGCATAAGCATATTCTATTATGGAAATCAGTAGATAATAATAAGCTTGGCCATTCTGTTTTCTCCTTGTATCTTCATCTTTGCTTTAACCTCTTGCTTTTAAACCACTCAAGCCCATTCCTGCTCCTTGCTTAATTTCACTTGCATATTTGTTCAGAGTGGCCAGAGGTAAAATTTTTTACATCTATTTTGTTGACAACAAGGTAGAGGGAAGTGAAGAGAAAGTTCCTCAACACTGGAATGCTAGAAGAAGCCATCCTTTTTCTTCTGAGTCTAAAAATTAAAACAGAAGCTCAAGAAAAAGTCTCAGGCATTAAATATGGTCTGTTGAGGACCATATTTAATGCCTGAGACCAGGCATTAAATATGGTGATATTTAATCACCATAATATAATATTAAATATAATATCACCATATTTAATGCCTGGTCTCTTATTTCTACAGAGCAAGCATATCACCAGGATTGTGATATGCTTGCTCTGTAGAAATATGTATAACCAGCTTGATGTCCTTCATAGTGCTGAACTGAACTTTCAACACCATTTGGAAGACAGAATGCAAGGAGGTAGAGAGACATGCGATTTAAACAAAAATACCTGAAAGAGCCCATGGAGCAGCCTGGAGCTGCTCAGCAGTTGCAACTCCCAGGGAGAGCATCAGTTGGACATTGCACAAGAGCATAAGCTGGTCAGAAAATAGATGGGAGAGGCTGATCTGTGTAACTCAAACTGCTTGTGCATTGCATACATGGGCAAAGGGGATGTGTCAGAATGGCTGAAAGTGCATAGAAAGTTGGACAAATTAAGAAAACCAAGTAACAAGAAGGCACAAAATAGAAGAATTTGCCTCCTTTAACAGTTGTCCAGAGCTTCAGAACAATTTGGCAACTAAATTCAACACCCTTTAATGCAGGTGCTGAGTCTACAGAGGCTAGTGATTTTCCTGAATTTGTTTTCCACAGAAAGTGGAGTGAAGTTTGATTTGTTGTACAAATGTGAAAATGATAAAGGAATGAAAATTCTACTAATTTCAACCACTTCCTTTTGGTTTTGACCCCAGAATAAAAACAAACCACTCTTTACACTACTGGTGGAATTGGGCTCATATCAGTCACTGACTACTTGAAGTTTTTTATTAATGCTCACACTGCCTGTGTTAGCACTGCAGTTCTGAAACTTTTAGTGAATTTAGCTGTGAAAAATAAAGCAGAGT